>JANAVB010044698.1:0-42635 GCA_029216955.1 Iris pallida
GAACAAGTATCCCTTGCCGAGGATAGACGATTTGTTTGACCAATTGCAAGGGGCGACGGTATTTTCCAAGATTGATTTCGCTCAGGCTACCATCAGTTAAAGATCAAGTCCGAGGACGTGCCGAAGTCCGCCTTCCGAACTCGATATGGTCACTACGAATTTTTAGTCATGCCCTTCGACTTGACCAACGCTTCTGCCGCATTCATGGATCTAATGAACCGGGTGTTCTGACCGTTCATAGACAAATTTGTTGTCGTATTCATCGATGACTTTCTCATATATTCGAAGAGCAAGGACGAGCACGTGGAACACTTGACGGTGCTACAGACTCTGTGTGAGCACCAACTTTACGCCAAGCTAAGCAAGTGCGAGTTCTGGATGAGCAACGTGACGTTCCTTGGGTACGTTTCTCAGCTGAAGGCGTCACGGTGGACCCAAGGAAGATTGAAGCAATAGTCGAATGGAAGTGGCCTACCTCAGCAGGCGACATCTGAAGTTTTCTCGGCTTGGCAGGCTACTACTGTAGATTCGTGAAAGATTTTGCCAAAATTGCGTCGCCTCTGACTCGTCTCACCCAGAAGGGAGTCACATTCGAGTGGAACGATGCCTGCAAATCGAGCTTCCAAGAGTTGAAGAAACGGCTCATCTCAGCGCCGATCCTTGCACTTCCGGACGGGCCAGAAGGGTTTCAAATATTTAGCGATGCATCGCGGACGGGTTTGGGATGCGTGCTTATGCAAAGGGATAAGGTAATTTCATTTGCTTCGAGACAATTGAAGCAACACGAGAAGAATTATCCTACGCATGATCTGGAGTTAGCGGCCATTGTGTTCGCGTTGAAGCTATGGCGACACTATCTTTATGGTGTAGCTTGCAGCATCTATACGGACCACAAGAGCCTCAAGTATATTTTTACTCAACGGGACCTGAACTTACGGCAGCGGCATTGGCTCGAACTTATTAAAGACTATGATCTGACTATCGAGTACATGCCAGGTAAAGGAAATGTCGTAGCGGACGCTCTGAGTAGAATGTTCGTCGGGTGCTTGTCTATCAACCGTAACATACAGCGAGACTTGGCAGAGATGGGTATCGAACTCCGAATCCGTTACCGTGGAGCACGATTGGCTCAATTGCACCTTGAATCGAGCTTGCACAATAAAATAAAGACCGCACAGGAGGACGACCCATTCCTGAAGAAGATGCGCGAGCTGATTTCGACGAAAAAGGCGACCGACTTTGCGGTGGACGAGGGCAGAATGATGCGGATGAAGGGGAGGATATGCGTGCCGGACCATGCTGAACTTAAAAAAAAAATTCTGACGGAGGCCCATTATACGAAGTACTCGTTGCACTCCAGGAGTACCAAAATGTATAAGGACCTACGTATGACCTTTTGGTGGCACGGCATGAAGAAAGACGTAGCAACGTTTGTGTCACAGTGTATGGCTTGTCAACGGGTGAAGACCGAGCATCAAAAACCAGGCGGGGAGCTACAGAACCTCGACTTTCCAGTATGGAAGTGGAACGACATCTCTATGGATTTCATCATAGGCCTTCCGAAGACGTCGCGGGGGAATGATGCGATTTTGGTCATTGTTGATCGTTTGACCAAATCCGCTTATTTTATCGCTATTAAAGCATCATGGAGCGTCGATCGATTAGCTCAGATTTATCTCGATAAGATCGTCAGACTGCATGCGGTACCTGCCACAATTATTTCGGACAGCGATGGGCGATTCTTATCACGTTTTTGGACTAGTCTACAGGCAGCGCTGGGAACTAAGTTGAACCTTAGCTCCGTGTACCACCCGCAAACCGATGGCCAGACAGAAAGAGTGAATCAGATCCTGGAGGATATGCTACGTCTGTGCGCAATAGATTTGAAGACTAGTTGGGACACGTACTTACCGCTCGCAGAATTTGCATACAACAACAGTTATCAATCGAGCATCCAAATGGCTCCTTACGAGGCACTTTACGGGAGGAAGTGCCGATCTCCAATTTGCTAGAACGAAGTCGGGGAGCGACAGGTGCTAGGGCCAGAACTAGTCGAACAAGCCGTCGAGAAGGTCCACATGATTCGAGATAGGCTCCGTATTGCTCAGAGTCAACAAAAGAGTTATGCAGATACTCATCGACGACCGTTAGAGTTCTTGGTTGGGGACCATGTGTTTCTGAAGGTGACACCGATGCGGGATGTCATGCGATTCGAAGTAAAAGGCAAGCTGAGTCCGAGATTCGTAGGGCCCTTTGAGATCCTCGAAAGAGTGGCGACCGTTGCTTACCAGATCGTGCTACCTCCTGCCCTGGCCGAAGTATACGACGTCTTCCATGTCTCCCAACTTCGGAAGTACGTGCATGACCCAAGTCATGTGGTTAGTTTCGATCAGTTGGAGCTACGCGCCGATCTATCATACTCGGAGGAGCCCGTACAAATTTTGGACCGTAAAGAAAAGATCCTGCAGAGCCAATCGATGTCCTTGGTTTGCGTACTCTGGCATAACCATTCCGTTGAGGAGTCGACGTGGGAACTAGAGGCGGAGATAAAGGAGAAGTACCCTTCACTTTTTGCCGACGAAGGTCAGACCCTTGTTCTTAAGTTTCAGGACGAAACTTTTTCTTAGTGGTATATTATGTAGTGCCCCGCTCCCGTTGGGGCGAAGCACTATGTAATAGGCTCGTGCCAAGTCAGACATAGTCGGGAACATAGATGGCTTGTCTGACTCGGCGACGAGTTTGGTATACAAAAACCATAGCATCAATAAAATCGATTTGGACGAGTGATATGAGTACCGTTCCAACTAATGGATCGATTACTGTTGGAATAAGTCCTTGATGCGGTAGGCGGCGTCTTGGCGAAGGAACTCTAAAGGGAGCGACGCAACCCGTCTGTCGTTGGTTTTATTGATTTTCTTGGCTTTCTGAACGAATTGTTGTGTGGATTTGATAGTGTGCTTTCGCGTCGATTTCTGAATGCGTCTTTGGGAATTTCGAAGGAAGGATTGAAGGAAGGGTTCTAATTCGATGCTCGTGCCATTGCAGGAGTTCGTGTAACTGACGCTTGACCGTCGCGAAGCGTTCTCCTACTCTCGACACAATCTTCTCTAGGTAGGTGGTTCTTCGGACCCCTTCTTTTCTACTCCTTCCTGCCAACTAAATTCTTAAACGTTCAACGTTCAAATCGATGATGCTAACGGGATGTATGCTTGCCACTAAGATCAAGAGCTCGGGATAATATATCAACCTAGAGAAGTTAACTCTGAGTCGATAGGTTCACACTAAGTAGAGAAGAGATAAAGTTCTAAGAAAGAGATAGAATATATTTCATGCCATGCAAAACACAATAATGATAACCTTGGTTGCGGTACATCATGCCTTGAAGAATTTGGTGCCTACGGGATGCTAAATCAGAACGTACGATTTTGGGGAAAAGGACCCTTGCACGAGTAGGAATGATTATGTGATTTGATAATGGTTACGCTATACAATTTACTTCATACATATTAAACTGTTCATACATTTGCATGGTCAAGGACGAGTTGTGCACAAGGTGAGCTTTCCTCGAGACGGTACGCGGGGCCCTGTGACCGAATCGGTCTAGGAGAAAATTATGGAAATCGTGCTTTGGCGCGAGGCATTGCGAGACCTCCAGTTAGGCTCGCTACCTGGACTGGAGGGCGCGTCGCAAGGCTACATAATCGTCCTTCATGGTGTCGATATCACCAATGACCGCATATAGGATAGATTGCATGCTCACCTATTGTCTTGTGCAGGTGGTAAGTATCATGTATATTTTGTGCAGGAAAGGAGCACGGCCGTGGTAAGAATGCCTTTAAATTGGTTGTGTTATCGTTTAAAATGTGACTTCGATATGAACTACAATTCATATAGTTCTAAATAGAAAGATCACTTCGTATGCTAGAATCCTTAATAAGCAGTGTCGGTTTAGACGAGTGGGTTCGTCCCATCCACTAGCAAGTGTGCTAAGCCCCAACTTCCCAGGTAACGAGCGCGCTGCGGGAGCTCGAGACTAGACCTGAAGCTGAAGAACGGAAGGCGGCACAAAGCTCTCCTATTTGAAGTATTTTGAAGCCCAACTCAGATCGAAGGCTTTGTTTAAATGTATAAAGGGGCGTGAATGTATGGAACGACAAGGATTATTTCAGGGCAAGCTTGTCGAGAGTTTTTCTTTTGTGTTTTAAATGTAGCCGCAACGGCATATGTAATGTAAAAATGACCATGCACATACTTTGCAAGCTTATGAATGAAAAGCTAAATTTCTTCCTATGCTGTCTTTAACTCTCTGCACTGTTTAATTTAACGCGTCGAGTCAAAAGGAATTTCCAATTGCACATCCTTGCCTTGTGCAAGTCCATTAAAGACTTGTACGGCATCACATCCCGACCCGTTGGGATCGATTTATATCGAGTCAAGGCGATGGCGACCGATTCGGCGAGTCGGGGCGTGACAACCTGTGGCTCTCCGGATTGGCCATCCACCCATAAGCTAGGTCGTCAGGACCTCCAAAACCTCCAAGGCGTCGCCCAGGTTCAAACTCCTCATGAGAAGCGTTCCAGCACGTTCTGAGGCTCATCAACAGTTCATTCACGAAGACATAGCCCCTTTGAATGAAGGAATCCTCAACCAAAATCTGACTTAGGCAAGGCCAACCGCCGCTCAAAGCTAAGTCTGGATCCAACATGGTGATGAAGGACATGAAGAAGAAGAAGAAGACGTTACTCTTCAGAAGAAACTCTCCCTTTATGTAGGGCAAGAGTGGTCCAAAACGCAGGCCATATGGCCGACGGTCAAAGTTCCCACATTAATAGGATGGACCTAGGACTCAGCACGACGAATCTCATTAAATAAAGTTCATTTGACTAAGTCCTAAACTATCCTAGAACCCCTTAAAATTCCCCGAGTAATGGTGGCAATTAAGGAGTCCTTCATTAAGGAGCGGACATTCAGTGCTCTTTAAAAGAACACTTCAAAACCAATGCCTTCAATCTAGAGGCACAACTACATTCCTACGCCAACCTTATGTGCAGACTGGTGATGTTTTCACACCACCTCAACTCCAACGGTGCAGCACTCTTCTCTGACCCAGAAGCTCAACTACCTTTCGTCATAGACTTGGGAGATACCATTGCATCCAACACCAGTCCGCCTGCCGCTCCAAAAGCACAGTAACCTTGTCAACCTGAAGCACAAGCCTACTCGTCGCCCTAAAGCATAGTGACTTTGTCACTCGAAATGCAGCCTTCTCGTCGCTCATATGCATGGAGGCTCCGTCGTCTTCGAAGCATAGTCCACTCGTCGCCTGAAAGCACAGATGTTCCATTGTCTCCAGAAGAATGGTCTACTCGTCTCCCCAGAAGAGCAGCAGTACTCAGACCTCGCCAGAGGCGCATGAAGCATGGCTCCACCCAGTCGGTTTGCTTAAACCGACTCTCTCAAAGATAGGATTGGGGTTAATCATGATTGATAACTTATCAGATTGATTTAAATCTTAGACGAGGATGAATCAGAATCTAAATCTGAGATGAAATCCTAAGATTTACTCGGCTGCATCCGAACAAGCAAATCGGCACACGCCACGTGTCTCCTCTTTCGGTTATTTTGATAACCACCAGAAATATTGATTGAAAGGAATCTTAATGTCTGCCACGTGTCAGCGCCGCAGAAGCTCGCACCGTGGAATGATGACAGATTCCTTCATATCTTAAAACCCTAATGAATATCGTATATGTGCTCTCTTTCCCTATAAATAGAAGGAGTTTTCCTTCAACAAAGAAAGGAGAGACCACCGAACATCAAATCTCCAGCTCCAAGCATCCTCTTGATTGGCAACCCTAGAGTTCCATCAAAGGTATCAGAAAGTAAGAGCAAGTTCAACCCGTCGTCAGATCGTCAACAGAGTAAAGGAGCCACTGCAGTGCTCGATCTCCACCGTCACACTTTCCCAGAAACTCTTCCCCTTGTACATAGAATATCCTATTTAGGACTTCCTTATCTATACACAAGTCTTTTTACGTTCAATAAACAAAAAGTTCGTTTAACCTTTTGTGATGTCGAACATGGATACTTGAGGGAAAAAAAGAGAATCGAGGAGTTATAACAAGAATATGTTCATGAGTTGCGCCTTAGGAATCAAGGTCAAGCCTATAGTATTACAGAGGAGTAGAACCTTCATGAGTGAAGATTATGGTAGTAGCGTATCTGGAGTTGCAAGGTAAAAGTATAATTAAAAAATGACGATCAGATGATCTTGGTATTGGTTGGAGTAGAAAGAGATGATTACCTTGTATTTCCTTTGGCAAATCCTATCCGATCTTCCTATCCTAGTAAAATAGACTGGATTTTCTTTATCCTTGAATCATTTACTAAATTTTAATGACACTTGACTTTGATCATGGCCAATCAATTTTGATTACCTTTATCATACCAAGGTCTTGATTCTTGACTATACTCAATGACTTTAATCCTGATCTTGTTTAGACTTCAATCCTACTTTATCATGCCTAAACCATCGATTTAATCCTTAAATAATGACTAGGTTTCATCCTAATCAAGGTTGGAATTATTACTAATCATGATTATGTCTGAATTTTAGGGTTAGTCATGCCTAGATGACCTTGTATGACTAGACGATCTTGATTCCATGATCGTGACTTCTAACGAACATGACTATACGTATTAATTTTCTTCCTAATCATGCCTAAAATTTTGATCTTCAATCACGACTATATGGTTTGATTACGAACTTAGTCGTGCCATAATTTGAACTTTAATCATAGCTTAACAATTTTCTATTCATGCCTGAATTTTGATCCGATAGTTACTCGTGGTTAGGTTTCGTTCGCAAATCATGCCTAGATTTTAATCTAGGTAACTTCATCATAGATCATTCCTAGTGGATTTGAATCATTTCAAATTCTTAATCACGTCCGAGCTCTGATCGTCATTCACGACTTAATTAATCTTGTTTATTAGATTTTCGATCATGCCT
Source organism: Iris pallida (assembly GCA_029216955.1). Classification (NCBI taxonomy): domain Eukaryota; kingdom Viridiplantae; phylum Streptophyta; class Magnoliopsida; order Asparagales; family Iridaceae; genus Iris; species Iris pallida. Next base: position 7,013 of record JANAVB010044698.1, read on the forward strand.
ATAAGACCTCAACTTTGAATCTTGATCGTGCCTAAAATACTGAATTCTCATTCTAAATTGTGCCTGAACAATTCGACCAAACTTCGACCCTATCTCTGATTGTGCTCGTGCTAATATTACTAGTCGTACATAGGAGATTTTGATCTGATTAATCTTGACCGTGCTAAAACATAACATTCTTCATGATCGTGCCTAAGGTTTTAACTATACTTTCCAAACATATTTGAATCTTCGGTTAACCCTGTCGATCTTTAATTTTGAGGACGAAATTTCGTTAAGGAGGGTAGATTTGTAATCTCCGTTATCCTAATTTTAGAATTTCTTCGATTTTTTTTTACATTTTCTATTTTCTAAGTTTTTTGAACCTTTAAAAATCCTGAGTTTTAATATTCAATCGTGATTTGCCAACGTTATTGGTTGGGTCTTTGGTTTTGGGAAAAACTATATTTTCGTCATATATCATTCTTGCCCTTTTTTTAATTTTTCTTATAAGTAAAAAACATTTAATTTTGTATAAGAGAATAAATCGTTTAATATGATTTAAAAATAATATTAATAATGATAAAATATTTTTATTCTTCCTAATATCTTTGAAATCGAATTTCATTATAATATATATATATATATATATATATATATATATATATATATATATATATATATATATATATTTGAAACTGTATTGTGCTATAAATAGTAAGTTCATAACTTTGGGACGTTGGTTTTACGAAATTATATTATGTGAATTTATACTAAATAATTTTGACCCTTTTTTCCCTAAAAACTTTTATGGGTTACGATTATTGAAAGTAGACATACTTTCTATTTATTTTGAAGTATATTGTTATAGCGATTTGTAAGTAAAATTATTAGCTACTATTAGTAACATAATGTTAGCGGTTAGCATTGGGTTTGTAGTTAGTGTTCCACTAGTTCCCTATTCCTATTACATCATTTTACAATCTTGCCATTAAGGTTTTTCCTATACCACTCCTATATATTGGGGACTCCCCAATGTTTTACACAAAATTTCTGTACACATCCCTAGCCAAACACACTCAGCCGCCACTCTGTATCCTGACCAGACCCCCTGTTTCTGACCAACGTCGGCCCTGCCAATATGGTCAGCACCAAACGACACCACCACCACCAGCTCTACTGTCGCAACCACCTGTCTCCGACCACCGCCCACGCTGTGTGCCACCACCCTCTGCCTCACCGGCCCTACCTCACCACCGTCACACATATCACCCGACACCACCACAGCCAATCGTCCGCACCACAAATACAGAACACCCAAGAGAGAAAACAAAGATAGAACCGCCTTACCTCCTCCGTGGCCGTGTCCTCCCCAACGACAAACTTCATCCGCCGCCGCCGTCAGGCCCGTCGAGTCCCCTCGTATCCTATCTCCTCCAGGATGCTGCTCCTCCGTACGTCCTCTTCCAAATGGTCATCATCAAACCCCAGGATCCAAGCCGACATTCCAGATCTGGAACTCAGGCACGCCTCCGACCGTTCGGCCGTGCTGTGAGTCCCGCCAGGACCCGAGCCCATTTTTGTGACCTCGACGCTATCCGATCCGGCGCCACCTTCGCGGTCGTGGTCAGCTGCCGACGACCCCCGCTCAGTGAGACCCCCTCTCCATCGTCTCCCTTTCCTGTTCTGTATTCCTTTCAAAAATTTGGGGGAGAGTTGGAATGAGAAGCTCAGCTTCTCTTTCCCCCTTAAATTCTATTTTTTTTGCATACGAGCAGTGTAACCCCCTTCTTTACCTCTGTTATTTAATAATGTTATTTAGGTTAAATGGTAATTAATGATTTATTAGGTTAGATTTTGGGGGAGGACCTGACTAGCAGTTGTATATATAATAGATTTTTATTATTATTAATTTTACTATCATTAATGTGGTTAATGATAATATTTAAGGTTGCATTGTGGGCTGCTTTGGGGTTGGGATTCATGGGCTGGACTTTTAGCCCACACTTTGGTATATATGTGTATACTCTTTGGTGTATATATATATATATATATATATATATATATATATATATATATATATATATATATATATATATAATATATATATATATAATATATATAACTATACTTATATATAAAATTATTTTGAAAAATTGTTATAGGTATATGTATATATATGATATTTAATATAAGGGGTATATATATATATATATTTATATATACATCAATACTGTTAACCTTTCAGTATTAGCTATACAGAGTGTCTAACTAATATTATATTATTTTCTCTAACAAAATTTGTATTTTACCTAAAATAGGGTTTTAGAGACCCAAAATGATTTACAGGTTTTCAAAAATATTATCTAAAATATTGTGATTTATAAAAATATAGTTTCTAAAAATTATAAATGATTTTTAAAAATAGTTACATTTGTTTAGTTGTGTTTTTCGCTTAAATCATAAATCATAACTAATATAGTCGTTTCTATTTGTTGACCATAGACTTTTCTCCTATCTCGATATTCATGCCAACTCTGAACCTGGACTTCTACATACCAAATTGGACTATTTGGACTATTCTGGACTCGTTGGAACCATCCGTGTCATTATTTGGGACCATATCATGGAGCATAGTATTGGTACCTATTCTGTGTCGACATGTTCGTGTTATGCATGCCAACTCCAGCTAAATTGAGGCGAGTACATTCTATGATAATTTCCCGTTTATGTTATTTTCTATGATTTGTGTATTTAGTGTAGATACCCTTGATTTTTCGATACGTTGGTCACACGGATTGGATTGTCTGGATCCTGTCATGAGATGTTATTCTTTATATTTCTTGGTATATCTTGTGCGAGTCTTGTCCTTGTTCATGTGCATTGTATAGACACGATTCCTGTGAAGGCTTGCGACCTTCTCAGAGAATCCGTGTCAAAATGTGTCATAGATGGATCCACTGTGTCAGTCGAGGGCAGAGAGTAGTACTGTAAATATGTGGTCAATACCCTCCTTGTGCATGTTTAGATCCTTGTGAGTGTTAACCATACACCTCACGTGTGATTAACCAGGCCAGTAGACCTTGTGCAAGTTTCCAAGCCGTCCACATGTCGAAGCTAGTACTTACTCACATAGCTAGTATGGATTCTTGATTCTTGTGCATGATATAACCTGCTTTACTCTTCCTTGCTGTAGTTTACAATTTTACAATGTTATGCTATTTTTATGTACACTTTACTTATCCTCGTATGTTCTCTCTATTTACTATTACATAGTCTTTATCATTTACTGGGAACTGTTGTTAGTGATGTGCTCATTCTAATCCTGACTGGATAACTATTTTTAGGTAATGTTATGTCCCACACTCTGGACTTCATGATAACAGATCTCGACGTTCTCTTGGATAGTGATTTATCCTCTCGAGAGCTCCAGGCCAAATTCTTTTCTAGATTTATGTCTTGTTCATTGGATATGTCTCCTATATAGTTCTTGATATGTAAGATCATTTTATAGATTCCATTGCTGTCTTTCTTTCATATCTTTCTTAGGTGTATGTAATTTGAGTACATGATATTTTAGTTGCAATGCCTGTGGTTCGTATTACGTATTTTTGGAATACGTATACGTATTTTATCTTGTATTGCATGATTCATGGCTTAGCTTTTCTTCATGGCTTGGTTTATTCTTGGTTTGGGTTCGGCTAGGCTTGGTTTTCTTTGGTTTATTATGAACCAAGGAGAGAACCACCTACCTACCACCGCCACTACCATTTATTACCCATTCTTCTTTCTCTCTACTGATTACTCTTCTTCTTTCCTCCATTAACTCCTTCACCTACCAGAGGAAGAGAGAGGCCTAGACAAGTGCAGCTTGCTTCATGGAGGAGCTCTAATTTTATTGTTCCATTCTCTTCTTTGCAGCATTTTAACATACTTTAGTACTTGGCATTTTTACTTTTCATGGCCGAATTTTTGTAGATCTAAGTTTATTTTATTTTTAGATTTCTTGGGTTTTGATCTATTTAATCTTGTTGTTTCTAAGTTTTGATGGTTCTATGTTGTAGAAAATTTCGTTCTGCCCCATTTTGACCTATGGAAGTTCGGATTTGGACTATGAATGAAGGTTTCATGGAGCTTGGAAGCATGAGTTCATGGTGTTCTTCTTCTCGGAATTTTGGAGAAGAAGAACAGTTCTCTGGCTGCATGGCAGTACTTGACCGCATGAACATTCATGCGGCAAGTCGCTTTCAGCCGCATGAATCCGAATTTCCCCAATCGCATAAGGGCCGAACCCAGCTAGCCGCATGGAACTACCTTCCAGCCAGCCGCATGCGCTTGAGCTTCCTTCTAGCCCTGATCCGTGCGCATGCTTCATGTTGAACCCAAACTCTTGAGCCACATGAACCATCTTGAGCCAGCCGCATGGAAATACTCTCCGGCCAGCCGCATGTGCGCCCATCCCTCCTAGCCGCATATGCCGCTGTCCTTCCTTGACCGCATGGACTTGCTTTTCGTCAGCCGCATGAAGCCCACTTTCCTGCAGGCCGCATGAGACCCAACTTCTTGGACCGCATGCGCCCTTGCCTCCTTAGCCGCATGCATCCTTGCCTTTCTAGCCGCATGCCCCTGTCCTTACCAAGTTGTATGCGCTCTCCTTATTGGCCGCATGAGTTCTAGTGACCCGGAGCCGCAGGACTCCTTCCTGTGCCTTGCCCTGCCATTTAATTATTATTATTATTATTATTATTATTGTTAACTCATGTCTTGTAACCTCAGCTTAACTTGGGTCTCCTGATTAATGCTTGCACTATGATGCCCTGCATATGTACCTGAACACGATAGTGACCCGTAGGGGTGCACTCCTGACAAATAAACATGATATGACCTGATAGTGGCCCGTCGTGGCGCACTCCTGACAAGTGAACTTGACATGATAATCTGACATGATATATCTTGATAAGTTGTTGCGACGGCTACCTGACATGACATGACCTGTATAAGTAACCTGGACACCGTAGGCGATTGTGCTTGTACAAATAATCCAATCCTGTCTTGCATCATGTCTAGGAGGGGACTCCTGAGTACCACGGTCAGGAGTACCTACTGAAATGGACTAAGGCTAATAACTAGATTAATACATTAGTCATAAAGAGATCTCCCAGCTACAGGCAGTCCCGTTACCTGGGCGCGCCTGGGATCTGTAGCCTGCCGTCGAGTAGGGCACATTTCCAGCACACTGTCATGTGTTGCACCCTTCAAGCTACCTAAGGGTACTTGCATTTCCTGGACGATGTATCCAACTGAATTCAACCCTAATTTTTGACCTGGGTAACCTGGATGGCCTGCAGGGCTTATGGTTGTGGAATTATCTTACTGCATCTTGCTAGTAACTAGGCCTGTGATAACTCTAGTTAGTTAAAGTATCAAGCCGTACTTATTGCTTGGCCGTGATTGTTGAATGAGGAATAATCAGTCTAGTCTTGATCCTGTATAGATCGTTACATGTTCTAATTTTCTTATATTATCTTGCTGATAAATGGGAGAAACCAAGTTCGGTTCAGACGAAGGGTTATAATCCCGGTCCTTGTTTGGTTTAAGGATTGTAACCTGGTTATCTGAATGGTCCCATGGTTATCTTACCGTATATCCTTGTGATGTTATATTTCTCCAGTTTTACTATATATTATTATCTTCTGTGCTAATTGCTGGTTTTAGTTCCTAAGTGAAGCTTCCTTTGTGGCACTTGCTCTTTCTGGGGTCTGACCCAACTGGTTTTGTATGGCCAGATTTTGGAGCTGCTCCAGAGGATCTACCGACTTTCCAGCCCGATGGTGGCGACTAGACGTAACCAGGGCATCGAGTGGGTTTATTTTTGATCTCCCACTTTATTGTAAAAATATTCTTTTGAGGCGTTTAGCCGACGAGGACCTGTTTAGCTCGATTGCATTTACTTACTGTCTGCCTACGGGCTGTAACATGATTGACAGATCCTAGGGTTGATCATGTATGACTAAACTCTTGATAGTCCTAACATTTTGTAACGACTAGCTTCATGATCAGCTGAATATGTAATATTTGGGACGCCTTATTATTGTATATTTAATAATCATACATCTTATGACTTTTACTTACTTGCTTGTGATTGAGACACTAGGCTTGTTCATGACCATAAGAGACTGTTGGCTTGTTGTAAACCCTCATGTATCTAGACAACCGTGGCCGTATAGCGAGATGGATTCCATTTCATATACGTAGCTGGCTATGTCTGTCCCCGCTCTTCAGTATTCTGGTTCTGGGGCGTGACATTAGTGAATCATAGAACTGATTAGATATTTTGCTGGGCACTTGACAGCGTTCCACCACCGATACTACGATATAGGCTGGGCGTAGCCCACGTACTCGTGCTCGAATATCCGGGTACGGGTCATGACAATAGCAATCATCTGTATCTCCACTCTCGGAATGACAATCTCTATGCCCAGACTCTCCAAATCTGCTAATAAGTGATAATCTTGAGTCAACCACATAGCCACTGGATACTTGCTCAAGGCATCCGCAACAACATTAGCTTTTTCCAGATGATACTATAAGGCAATATCAAAGTCACTCATCAGCTTCAGCCATCTGCACTATCTCATGTTCAACTTCTTTTGTGTGAAGACGTACTTCAAGATTTTGTGGTTAGTGATAATTTTTACTCGCTCTCCGTACAAGTAATATCTCCACAACTTCAAGGCAAAAATCACTGCTGCCAACTCTAGGTCATGGGTAGGATAGTTTTTTTTATGCCGCCGCAACTGTCGGGATGCATATGCTATCACTCTTTTGTTCAGCTCTAGGACACATTCCAGTCCCTTACCCGAAGCATCACTGTAAATGGTGAAACCAGCTGATCCCGATGGCAACGTCAATATAGGGGCTGTCGTCAACCTCTTCTTCAGTTCATCGAACGCAACCTGGTAGTCCTTTGTCCACATGAACTCTATGTCCTTCCGAGTGAGCCTAGTCATCGGCTCTGCGATCCAAACAAAGTCCTGTACGAACTTCCTGTAGTACCCTGCCAATCCTAGGAAGCTTTGGATCTCTTCCACAGTAGTCAGAGTAGCCCAAGATTCTACAACAGTAATCTTCTTTGGATTAGCGGATATACCATCTCCTGTCACCATGTGTCCAAGAAATTCCACCATGTCTAAGAAAAACTCATATTTCAACAGTTTTTCGTAGAGCTGCTCCTTTCTGAGGGTCTCCAGCATGATCTTCAGATGCTCCTCGTATTCCTCTGGTGTCTTCAAATAGATCAGTATGTCGTCGATAAACACCACCATGAACTGGTCAAGGTATGGATGGAATACCTTGTTCATCAAGTTCATGAAGACTGTCGAGGTGTTAGTCAACCCAAACGGCATAACCATAAACTCATATTGGCCGTACTTGGTCCAGAAAGGCTATTTTCAGGATATCCTCCTTCGTCACTTTCAACTAATGGTAGCCGGATCTCAAATCAATCTTTGAAAATACCCTTGTACCGCTAACTAATAAAAAAGATTGTCAATCCTCGGCAATGGGTACTTGTTCTTGATTGTGAGATTATTCAAGGCCCTATAGTCGATGCACATCCGCACCGTCCTGTCTTTCTTCGGCAAAAATAGAACTGGGGCTCCCTGTTGAAGAAACTTTATATAATAACAAACAGAACAGAGTAAAACATAGGATTTCGATGGAATCCTTCTAGTACACTTTTGTTTTTATCTGGGAACCATAGCGATGGAGAGATGATTCTTTACTCCATTGACGATCTAACGACGATCTCGAGCCCTATGAAGGTCTGAGTTGCTCTGAAAGGTGATGGGTCGAAGAAGCTTCAAGCTGAAGAATACAGGATTCAAAGTAGGCTGAAGGAATGATCCTTCTATTTATAGGCAACAGAATGATCCGTTAATGCACGCATATGTGATATGCGTATGAAGATTTTGTATGTAGGAATACCACGTGTCTGACTTTGTTGGGCGCATGGATACTGCGCCAGGAAGCTTGAACTGAATCTGTTTGAAACTGTAATATTGGGCCGCGGAGAAGCTAACACGTAGCAGTTGTTAAGATTCGCTTGTCACTGAGATCTTGGGTGGTTGGTACCCGTTCGTGAGCAGAACTGAGTCAATGACACATGGCACGTGCTCATTGCTCAAAGATCTTTGATCTGTTGCTGGTTGATTTGCTTGGATGAGCCTAGGATCTGGCGCATAAAAAGACTTTAGCATATGGCTTTTGGGTCAATAGCAAGTCTGGGCGCATGGCTGTAGAGGCGTATGCAAAGTTTGGATGCATGGCTTTAAAGACGCATACGAGTGTTTAGTCGGGCATGTGGCAGAGCATAACCGACAAAACAAGTAATGATGACGCTGACGTCGACGACTCTTCCTTTTCCGAAAAAGCTGTCAGCAGCTGAGACTTTGAGATGTATGTTGATGACTTCTATCATTTAGCATTAAATGCTTGATGGGTGACGAGTTTAGGTGGGCACATCTATTCGTGCACTATAGGGCGCATCAGACGTGAAGCGCATGGGACTGAGGGGTGCATCAGCTGCGTGGCGCATCTCCTTCAGTCAACCGTGTTGAGCATTTTGAGGCTCAAATTGATGACTTTTGACTTAGCTGAATTTGAGATAGTAGATTTATAGAGGCTAAAAATCAAGCTGCGCCACCTGTTAAAGTGTTAGATCATCAAATGGCACCAAATCATTACATTGTGCTAAACCATCAGGTTGCGTCGACATCTGGTTGCACAGGAGTCAGGTTACTCGAGCAACACGTGGCGCACTTCCTCGAGAAGCTGTAATGACATCATCATTTTCCTGATAGCTGAAAGTACGGAGATCAAGGAAAATCCGTTTGAATCTCGTACAATGCGACGCTCGAGAAGATTTTGTCAGCATGTAATTAATGCTGACAGCTGGTTCGCGCAAGTGATTGTATGGCACGAGAATTAATCAGCACAGCACAGGAGACCTAGTCAAAGGCGGCAGTTGTTGAGAATTAATCAGCATGGCATAGGAGACCTAGTCAAAGGCACGAGAATTAATCAGCACAGCACAGCACCCATGCGTAGCCTGGCTAGTTGGTGCCACTTGATCAACATTTTATTTTTAAAACAGGGTGACGTGGCACGCAAGCCACCAACCTTGTAGAGCATGCCCACTACACTGTCCATGACTACGCACATCTCAATTAAACGATGCCACACATCTACAACAGTTGGTGCAACCATTCGCGCAAGTTGCTACATTGCGCCATGCGCAACCTAATGAAGCTCGCGCAAGGTGATCAAACAGTGTTCAGAATAGAGTGACGTGGCGTACAAGTCACTAACTTCGCAGAACGTGCCCACTACACTGCCTACGACTACGCGTATCTCAATCAAACGATGTCACGCGTCCACAACACTTAGTGCAACCGTTCACGCAAGTGAACAGGAGGCGCACAACCTAAATTGCGCGCAACCCAGAATAACTGCTAAACAGTTGTTTCAAGAACTATATAAATATAGTTTTAAATCAGTCTCAAAACATCAAAAATGATCATAATCCCCTGCTAAAGTGCTATTGCATCCTCCAGAGGCTCGTGTCTTCGATATCACATCATCCAAGGGATAAAGTGATCGTCTTCTGATCAGATTCCTATAGTTGTACTTCCTCAGAAATCAATTATACTCTTGTACTTTTTTCTAAGTTTGTAATAAAGAATCATATTTTTTGTTCTTTGAAACAAAATAGCAACTTTGCTGGGGACGACTTTCTCGTCCGACGAGAAAGTGACAACTCAATGTGATATCGCGTCAATCGGCAAGACACAGAAGACCCTGGTCGTTCAAGTCGACCAGATAGCCTATGAGGCCATGATCAATGTCGGGGGTGCCAAGCGCACTGTTGTCACTGCTAAGAGCAAGACCCGCTCTATTTGGACTCCTAAGTCCTCGACGGCTCAATTCCCTACTTCTGCGCAACTTGTGTCCATCACTGCCTTGGCACAATCTAAGAAAAACAGTCTTTTGGCTAATTACTCAATTTCTCCGATTCTGAAATCGAAGGAGGCTTTGTTTCGACACATTGCTGTCCAAAATAAGGAAAAGTACCCTTTGGCCTTTACTTTCCTGGCGCATCCTGTACATATTCTTGCTTCTGTGCAACTTTCGCCCATCACTGCCTTGGTGCAACCTAAGGAAAATAGTCTTTTGGCTAACCCCTCTACTTCTTCAACTTTGAAATTGAAAGAGACTTCGTCTCAACAAACTGCTGGACAAAACAAAGTAAAGCGTCCTTTGGTCTTTTCCTTCCTGGTGCAACCTGCGTATGTTCCTACTCCGGTACAACTTGCGCATATTCATGCTCTGGCGCAACCTGCATATACTTCTGCACTATGCAACGTAAAGAGAAACATTGTTTAGTGATTCTCTCTTTGCCACCAAACCAGAAGTTTAGTAAGAAATTACTAAATCAAGAAAAATGCTCTTTAGCTTTTCCTCATTCTGCTCGAGTCGTTGACTGGGTGGAAAGTACCGCTAATTCATATAGGAATTCTATTCTCCTTAACAGAGACAACCAAATCTCTATCGGGAAGATGGGTTCTGTTCAGAATAAACTTTCCACACAAAAGGGTATTATGCCTACTCCAAAGAGGTCATGGCAGGATCTACCAACCCTATATATTTCAAGATCCCGACAAGACAAACTGTTGGTTTCTCAAGTAGATGCACAAGTAGATCTCCTATCAGACTTGTGCACCTATATCAACAGGTGCCAATCAGGGTCAACCTCGGGAAAACACAAAATGTATCAAGTGCAACCTGCACCAGTTGCTAACTTGCACCAGAGGAAGAATGCTGAGATAAAAAATTCTATGACTTATGCTAACCAGCTTAGCACGTCCTTGTACACTGAAGGTATGGAACACCTCAAGAACAGGAATCATGTCCCGAATATTGTCAAGGACTATATTCCTGCAACTTTTTCTCGTCCTATTAGTGATCTCCATGAACTCTTAATACAGAAGCGGAAGGTTGCAAATCCATTCCGTCTAACAGTGGACCAACATCATCACTACAATCACCCCCATGAAGTTGTCATCAAATGCTGCTGTCAGTCAGCCAAGAGGTCCGTCTTTGACCGTTTAAATTATGTTCAGACTCCTGAACCAATCCTAGTAGATGAAGATGAATTACTCTATGCTCCTGTCAACATGGTATCTCGAAGCACTGGGAGTGGAAAATGTCTAAGACGTAATGCATCCCACAATCCCAGCCAACAATACTTAGATCGGATTTATGAATCCGGAGAAGGAGTATACCAATATACTATATCAAGAAGCCGAGAAATAATTGGTCAAAAGAATCTTCTTTTCGACCAAGACACAATCGGTCAAAAGAATCTTCTTGATTCTAACCAAGATTCCTTCAGTCAAAAAGACATCCCTATCACTTATTCTGGGAGTAGTTCTTTATGTGACTTTGATGCTGACAATGAAAGTTCTGAAAGGACCATCATTTCTACTAGCTCGTCTTCAAGGGCCAGAGAAGTGACTGCTTACGTTGTCACAGAAGATCAAGATACTTCCAGTTCTAACAGTCAAGAGTAGAGAATTGCTGCTTTGGAGGCTGGTTTGAAGAATATAACTGAGATGATGAAAGGCATGCATGCTATGATTATGGCACAACATACAGTTCCACCGGTCACGAATCTGATTCCGACTCAGGAACCTGTAACAATAATAGTTCCCATCAATATTGATCTGGGGGTACAGTCTCCTCATACCGCTTCCATTCATGCACAGGCTATTCCAAGTCAATCTGGTCCGGGGGTAGTACTTATCATGCGGTAGCCCCTCTTAACATATCAAATCAATCTACTTCTCCATAATCAACAAGAGATACCAATGAGGCCGTAAAACTTTTATGTACTCAATTTGAAGCTTTCAAACAGAAGGATGGCCTGCAAAAGCTTCAGATCAAACAACCCTATCCTATAGAATAGAAAGAGGTCCAAATTCCTCCTAAATACAAACTCCCTACTGTTATGCTGTTTGATGGCAGCACGTCTCCAAGTCAATATCTCAATCACTTTAAAGTAATGACTGATCAACTTCAACCAAATGATGCTCTTTTTACTAAAGTATTTGTCGGCTGTTTAGCTGGTACAGCATATGACTGGTATCGTAGTTTACCAGATGATTGTATAACCTCTTTCGCTGGCTTCAAACAAATATTCTTGGAACGATTTTATAAGGGAACTAATGACATGACTATGTCTGCTCTCATCAAAATCAAACAATGACATAATGAAACTACTGAACGTTTTATTGAACGGTTCTGCCATGAAGCACTCAAAATGCCTCTTGGAACCCTAGATGCTCTGACTATAGACACTTGCAAATAAAACCTATTGCCTATAATCAGCATGTGGACAGGATCAACACAATTCCAGGATTGGCCTTCCTTCATAGTGAATGCCAAAGCAGCAGAAGAGAGAGCTGAAAAGTTTAAGCAATTAGGTATTCAAATGCCTAATCTTGATAAAGATGAACACGCTACACCAAATTATAGTGGCCGTCAAAACAATCGCAAGAACAAGGAGACTTTGGCCATTAATCTCAAAGGCCAAGAAGCCTTAGCCATCAATGTAAATCAGCCAACATCTACCCAACAACACCACCACAATGGGCACATCCAAAAAAGAATACTCTTTTGATGAAGATGATATCATGATCAGTATCTTTGATTGTCTCATCAAGAGCAATAAAATTCAACTGCCAAAACCAAAACGGCCAGATGAAGTTGGTTAGACTGACCATCCTAAATATTGTGTTTACCACAGGTTTATTGGACATCCCACTCGAGCATGCTATGTGCTCAAGGGTAAAATTTAGGAGATGGTCAATTTTGGTGCAATCACTCTCCAACAAGACGAGAAAACAGTAACGGGTAATGTCATCTCTTTACAGTTTGGAGATTTTCCAGCTCAATTTGTGCACGACGGTGTCATCCCCATCCCGAGAACTACTCTGAAGATTGTTAGTCTTCCACCTGCACGAACTGATGGTCTTGTTCCTCTGTCTACTGATAAAGGGGAAATTATATGGATCTATCCAGATTTAATGGCGGACTTTGAAACACCATCTTCTTCCACCAAGTCTAAGAAGGCCACTAAAAATAAATCATGTTACATGATTTCATTTGGTAAACATTGTCTTCCACCTCTAACTGCTACCTTCATCTCGGCAGCAGATAATCTTTCTTCTTCTTCTCCTGCTGAGACAATATTGTCAAAATCAGAAGCCAAATACCAACCAGCTTTCCATCTGTATAGTCTACAGTCTCGTGAACTCATGACAAAAATGGGATATGATCTACAAAAGGCCTCTGGTTTGAATCATGGAAATGGATCTCATGTACCTCTTTCCCTATGTTTTTCTCACAACCAATCTCGGGTTGGTTTGGGTTACTAAACAAATTCTCCATCCTGCCAAAAGAAACCTACTAGAAACAAGATATAGGCAAAGAGTTGCAATATGGTGTCCTTTGCGCCTGTATCCGAAGAAAAAGTCTTAACTGGTACCAGGTCTGGAAAACCTTACCTAAGAGACTATTCAGAAGGTCAAGAAAACCCTGCTCCAGATCTGGAGGCTCCTCAACCACCATCTTCTCCTGCTGTCAATGATCCATCAGCTTTATCACCTCCAATAGAGCCAACTCTTCCCAAATCGACGACAGCCGACAAAAAAAAATAGCCTGTCCGTTTTGATAAAGTATTAAAGAAGACTTCAACTTTGGGACTTGAGAAGCCATATAACTTTGATATACTGGCTCAGCTGGCTAATACCCCAGTAAGATTGTTAATTTTTGAGCTACTCCGTCTTTCGAAGGAAACTCGGGAAACGTTGAGTGAAGCTTTGACGCAAGCTGATACTTGTCTAGCACTTCTCAAGAAGCCAGAGGATGAGCCTATAACTTGCCTTCATTGTCATAGTGTGATGGAACTGATGCCAAACATCACCTTTACACAAGATGATATGTTGTTGGAAGATAATCGTCATGATCGACCCCTCTACTTCACGGGATATGTTGATACCATGAAGGTTGATCGTATTTTGATCGATCCTGGGTCTGCACTTAGCATCATGCCAAAGACTCTACTAGATGCATTGAAGATTTCTGTACACAATCTTTCAACAACCATCACGACAATCTTGGGATTCAATTCTGGAAAAAGTGAACCTTTGGGAAAGATCCGCCTGAAAGTTCAAATAGGCAATCTTCATACAAAGGTTACTTTCTACGTGATCGATAATCACGGCTCTTATAATACTTTGCTGGGAAGACCCTTTCTGCATGAGCATAACATTGTACCATCCACTTTACATCAATGCTTCAAATATGTGGACGTCAATGGAGAAGTCCAAAAGGAAGTAGCTGAATTAAATCCTTTTAGGGGCATTAAAGTGTATTTTACGGACTCTCGGATGTACAAGGAGGAGCTCATGAAAGTTGTATTGGCAATGGATAGTGAGGAAGATTAGAAACATACTTCAAAAGATGTTCTCATGTGTAGCTCCCCTTTCCAAATTTTTTAAAATATTTTATTATTATTTATTTTATTTAAATGGTGATTTTTAGAATTTTAGAAATGATTATTTAGTTAATTATTATGGTAGATAATTTTAGCCATGGTTGAGTTTGGAGTACAATACGACTAGGAATCATGGCACGGATAGTGCAGTGGCGTGCTTTGACTAGAGTTTAGCCATGGTAGGGGAAGGCCGAGCCACAGTGATATTCTAACTAGGAAAACCAGGCCAAGTTGTGACATGACCACTATAAATAGTTTAATTATTCATTATTATTATTATTTGACATTTAAGTGATCCGGTTGTACCAGACTGGTCTGGACTGGACCCGGACCGGACCAAGCCCATGTAGTCATGCGGCACGTCCGAGGACATTCGTGTTGAGGGAATTTGGTATGAGGGTGTTGTAATTCATTTTAATGATTCAACGAATATTTTCTAGTATTCGAAATTAGATATTATAAATATCCTTATTTAGTTGATATTCAATGACAGGGGTATAAAATAGGTCCTTATACACTTTGGGATAGTTAGACTGTACATGATGGTATACACATCATTATAGATTTATTGAACTTCGTTACTACTATTATTATTTTATTATCAATATTATCGAGGATATTATTATACAATATTATTTTATTATTACTGGTTATATTATTATTGTCAATAAATGTTATTTATATACATGTTCATATTTATAAAAATAGGCTCTACATAGGAATGATACTTTTGAATTTATTTAGAATTTATGGAGTATATTATATAGGTATATATATAAATATATAGATAAGTAAATATATGTATATAGATATAAATAAATAAATAAATAAATAAATATATATATATATATATATATATATATATATATATATATATATATATATATATATATATATATATATATATATATTTTATATATATATATATATATATATTTTTTTTTATTATATATATATTTTATATATAGATAAGTAAATATATGTATATAGATATAAATAAATAAATAAATAAATAAATAAATAAATAAATAAATAAATATATATATATATATATATATATATATATATATATATATATATATATATATATATATATATATATATATATATATATATAAAATATATATATATATATATATATATATATATATATATATATATATATGAGTTAATTATCACTAATTCCTTAATCAAACTAATTCCTAATTTCCCCAAACTAATTCTAATGAGTTAATTATCACTAACTTAGGTCAAGCTAAGGTTTCTTAACCTAACCCAATAGTCATGACCTAGGGTAGCCTCTAGGACAGTCTCCAAAGTCAACACCAGTCAAGTCAAAAAAGCACCAAAATAATTATACTAAAAATCACTTAAAATTCTAATAAATATAATTAATAATAATAATTCCAAAATAATTCCAAAATTTTAAAAATGACCAAAATACTCTCAAGCTAGAAAAGTGGTAGTGACAAATCTACCCCCCTTAAAATAATTTCGTCCTCAAAATTAAAGGCGAAACTAACTGCTGAGAAGGATAGAAAAGTATACCTCAAAGTCCAAAAAGATAAGGGTACCGCTCGCGCATCTTATCCTCCCGCTCCCAGGTAGACTCTCCTGGAAAATGATGCCTCCATGCGACGCGTACCAAGGGTATCACCTGGTTCCTCAGTACCTTCTCCCGGCGATCCAAAATCTCCACAGGTTGCTCTGGATAACTGAGAGTAGGTCCAACCTCAATCTCCGAATGATCGAGCACATGGCTAGGGTCAGCCACGTACCGTCTCAACTGTGATACGTGGAATGCGTTGTGAACTCCCACTAGTGCAGGTGGCAAGTCTAGTCTGTATGCCACGTCACCGACTCTCCCGCTGATAACGAAAGGGCCGATGAAGCGCGGGCTAAGCTTCCCGCCTCCACCAAAATGTATCGTACCACATGTCAGAGATATCCGCAGAAAAACCATGTATCCAACCTAATCACAAGCAAGGTCTCAAGTTACTAAAAATATCATACGATCAATCAAACAAAATAAAAAAAACAACCTACTTCTAATCCTATCTCTAAATCTGTACCTCAAACTCCAACGGCCTCCGGTGGCTATCGGCCCAGGGCCGATGTCTGTCATGCACCACGCAAAGTCTGTCCCTGATGAGCTTCACCTTCTCGGCTGCGTCAACAACCATCTCTGGTCCCAGTAAAGCTCGCTCTCCAACATCATCCCAAGATAAGGGTGTACGATACCTAAGCCCGTACAGAGCCTCAAACGGTGATATCTCAATGCTGGCCTGATAACTATTATTGTAAGCAAACTCCACCAAATGTAGATGATCCTCCCAGGAACCTCCAAAATCCAGGACGCACGTCCGCAGCATGTCCTCAAGGGTCTGAATAGTCCTCTCTGACTGTCCGTCCGTCTGGGGGTGGTATGCAGAACTAAACTTGAGCTGAGTGCCCAAACTAGTCTGCAGACTCCTCCAGAAATAGAAAGTAAAGCGACTATCCCGATTTGAGACTATGCTGACGGGAACTCCGTGAATCCTGACTATCTGCCGCATATACAACTCCGTGAGCCTCTCTGTAGACGTACCCACCTTGAATGGCAAGAAGTGGGCCGATTTGGTCAACCTGTCAACGATGACCCAAATCGCGTCTTTCCCTCCTAGTGTACGCGGCAACCCAGATACGAAATCCATGGTGATATGTTCCCACTTCCACTCTGGAATGGACAACGGCTACAATAATCCTCCGGGCCTCTGTCTCTCTGCCTTGACCTGCTGACAGACCAAGCATCTAGCTACGAAGCGAGCTACCTTCCGCTTCATCCCGTACCACCAGACATGCTCTCACAGATCTCTGTACATCTTGTTGGCACCAGGATGTATAGAGTACTGCGATCTGTGAGCCTCCTGTATGATCTGCTCCCTGAGCTCCCCGCTAGGCACACATAACCTGGAACCGTGCCTCAGGGTACCATCCTCTGCAAGTAAAAACTCGCCATCCACCAACCATGTACGAACCTGCTCTCGGATACACCGCAGAGCTACATCCTCGAACTGCGTCACCTTGATCCTCTCCATCAAGTCCGACTATATCTGGAGGCCCCATAACTGCATCTGCACCCCTGGCACAATTACCTCAATCCCAAGGCTCTCCAAGTCTGCAAGCAAGTGCCGATCCATAGTCAAACACATGGCTGTCGGATACATACTCAAGGCATCGACAACCACGTTAGACTTTCCTGGGTGATACTGAAGTGAGATATCAAAGTCCTTCATCAACTCCAGCCATCTGTGCTGCCTCATGTTAAGCTCTTTCTGTGTAAATACATACTTCAAGATCTTGTGATCTGTGAAAATCTCCACCCTCTCGCCATACAGATAGTACTTCCACAAATTTAAAGCAAAAATCATCGCTGCCAACTCCAGGTCATGGGTAGGGTAGTTCTTCTTATGGGGACGTAATTGCCTGGAAGCATAGGCAATCACCTTTCCATGCTGCTGTAAGACACAACCCAGTCCCTTCCCTGAAACATCAATATAAATAGTAAATCCACCTGATCCTGAAGGCAATGTCAGAATCGGAGCTGTTGTAAGCCGCTTCTTCAACTCATCAAAAGCTGCCTGACACTCCTCTGACCAAATAAACTCAGTATCCTTCCGGGTCAATCGAGTCAACAGCTCTGCAACCCAGGAGAAATCCTGCACAAATCTCCTATAATATCCTGCCAGCCCCAGGAAATTCCTGATCTCTGCCACTGAAGTCGGCGCTGTCCAAGCCTCAACTGCTGAGATCTTCTTCAGGTCCACTGAGATACCATCTCCAGTCACCACATGACCCAAAAAATTAACTCTGTCGAGGAAGAACTCGCACTTCGAGAGCTTGCCATACAATCTCTCCCTCCTGAGTGTCTCTAGCACCACTCTCAAGTGCTCCTCGTGCTCCTCCTCTGTCTTGGAATACACCAGAATATCATCAATGAATACCACCACGAACTTGTCCAAGTACTGGAGGAATAGCTTGTTCATAAGGTTCATAAACACTGCTGGTGCATTGGTCAGCCCAAACGGCATAACCAAAAACTCAAACTGCCCGTACCGTGTCCTGAAAGCGGTCTTGGGAATATCCTCCCTCTTCACCTTCACCTGGTGATAACCTGACCTCAAATCAATCTTAGAGAACACCCAAGCTCCGCTCAACTGATCAAAGAGATCATCGATCCGCGGCAGTGGGTATCTGTTCTTGATCGTCAGGTTGTTAAGTGTCCTGTAGTGGATACACATCCGTACCGACCCATCCTTCTTAGGTACGAAAAGTACCGGTGCACCCCAAGGTGAAAAACGCGATCGGATAAACCCCTTGTCCTGCAGCTCATCCACCTGCTTCTTCAGCTCTACCAACTCACTGTTGTTCACTCGATAGACATGCTGGAAGATCGGTTTTGCGTCGAGAACCAAGTCTATCGAGAACTCTACATCCCTGTCCGGTGGAAGCCCTGGCAACTCCTCTGGAAATACGTCCATAAACTCTGCGATCAAGGGATGCGATACCACCTGCTCCTCAACTGAAGCTCCACAGAAGACTCCGTCGTCCTGCTCTGCATGCCGTCGGGTGTACTCAAACTCTGGCTCTCCTGGCGCCCCAAACAAAACTCTACCCCCTCGGCAATCAATATGGGCGTGGTGTCTACTCAGCCAGTCCATACCTAATACAATATCATAGTTTGGTAGTGGCATGACGAGTAAACTCACTCCCAACTCTCGGCCTCCCAATATGACGCTCCGCCCTCTGTAAATATCACTCACGAGGATGACCCCACCCCCGGTCGTGATCTTGCAGGTCCTAGGCAATGGTTCAGAAATCAAACTGTGTCTAATAGCATATGATACTGACACAAAGCTGTGGAAAGCCCCGGAATCAAAGAGTACAAATGCTGGAAGGGTGTCGAGAAGAACCGAACCTGCTATCAGCTCTCCGATGGCCTCGGTATCCTCAGCTGCCATGGCGAAAGCTTGCCCCTGCTGTCCACCTCGTGCCTGCTGCTGGTGCTGTTGGAACCTCTGCTGCTGGGTCTGCAGGGCTGGTCCCCTCGGCTGACCTGCTGGAGCCTTGGCTGTCCCAGCTCCTCCTGGTATCGGACGCATCGACGCAAATGGACACTCTCGCATCTGGTAATCCGCTGATCCACACATCAAACATCTGCCAAGTCTCTTCCCGCACTCGTCCCACTTGTGCCCAGGCTTCTTGCAGAAAGTACAACTAATAGCCTGCTGCCTGGGTGCCTGCTGCCCTCTTTGCTGCTGGTGCTGTACCTGCTGAAAAGGTACACGGCCCTGATGCTGGTGCTACTGCTGATACTGCTGAACTGGCCTCTGCTGCTGATGCTGGAAGTGAGGCCTCTTGGCCTGTGCCTCACTGCTGCTGCTACCCTGGAAGTTACGACCCCTCTTCTGCTTTAGCCCTAGGTCGTCCTCCGCCGCCATAGCCCCAGAAAATATCTCAGCAAATGTAGCGTTCCGGTCGTTCTTAGTCAGCGATCGAACCTCTCTTATCAGACCTCGACGAAACTTCCTCGCCTTTGTTTTCTCTGTCAAGTCATCTATGAAACGGGCCAGTCTACAAAACTCCGTAGCATACTCAGCTACCGTCTGGTTCCCCTGAACCAGAGCCTCGAACTGTGCCTCGATACCTCCCAAGGCTACATCAGGAAAGAACTGCTCTTTAAACAGCTCCTTGAACTGGGCCCAAGTCTGGCCCTCAACTCCCACTCTGGGATCTGTCTGATACCACGCACGGGCTAAGTCCTGTATCTGACTGCCCGTCGCCTCGATCTGGAGTCGATCTGGTATCTCCGCCAGTCGGAAGATCTCCTCGATATGCTCTATCCAGTCTTCGGCATAGTGGATGCCCTCTGTGCCGAAGAACTCCCGAGGGTGCATCTTCTGGAAGTCCTGAATATCCTTCTCCCTCCGACGGGGCTGCAGCTGGGTCCCCAGAGCTGTGATCATCTCGACTGTAGTATGAACCAACTAGTGTGCCGCATCGATCCCCTGACAGAAATCTGCAGTCTGCCTCGTCTGCTGCTGCTGGTGGGACTCCAGAATCCTCTCCACGAAGGAGAAGAGATGTGCAGCATCTACCATCCCCGCAGGCGGAGGCTGCTACGGTGGAAGAATCTCAGGAATCACAATACTCAGCCTCCTGACTGGTGGAGGTGCTCCTCCAAAAGTGGCAGAAACACCGACTCCTAAGGGCTGCACTGGCCCTGTGGCACCGGAAGCTGGCTACTGCTGAGGTCGAGAGGTGCTAGACCCCTCTCCAGCGTCTCCCAATCCAGGGCGATGTAATCGCGTCTCAACCATCCTGGAGACACAGATCAATTACTGAGAATGAGTCAAAATCAAAGGAGGACAGTTTAAATTTCTAAGGAAGACAATATGCAGCAAAGTAGATATACGGAATCTGATAAAGAATTTTCCTAGTATGATTGAGTACCTTCAAAAATATACTAATTAATTCCTACTGCAGGCTGTAGCGATATTCTAGTTCGAATACCACTACACTTCTAACCTAGACCTGCATGGGCCACCACTAAAAACGTGTCACTGTTTCACTTAACAAAAATGCCTTGAGAATTGGCTTTTGAAAATAAAACGAGAAAAAATACTAGAAGTACAAATTTAATTCTGGAAAAGTATTGCTGTAGAAGTCTGATCTGTAAATGATCACTTTGTTCCTTGGACCATACGATAATGATGAAGATCGCTGCTTGAAGATGAACAACTTGGAAGAACTAAGTCACCAGAAAGGTATCGACGCACTTGGGCACTGATGGCGAGGCCGAATGCTTTCCAGCTTTGCTTCACTCTGTTCTGAAAGAAAGGTTGAAGAAGAATGCTCTAGAGAATCAAAAATCTCTGAGTTCTAATCTCTCTGTCTTCTCTCCTGTCTCTGTGTGTGTTATATGAGAAAATAAGTCTATTTATAGACTTGGACTCTGGTGCATAAAAACTCAGCAAAAGTTTTGTCTTTACGCTAACAACTGCCATCCATGACTGAAGTCATCCTCTGTATATGTTGACACGTGTCCCATCATTTCAGTAAGAATAGGATGCACGTACACACGTTCTTCGAGATGTGTGGCATGAAAGCCATGTAGGCAGACCACGTTCTCAACTGATAAAGAAGAATAGGGCGTAAAACAACCCCAATGTACTCTGAGCGTAAAGTAGTGGACTAGGCGTAAAACAGCCCTGTCATAGATTTTCCGCGTAAAGTGGTTATTAAATAACCTTGAGCGTAAAGTAGCCCAAATAGACTTTACGCACACGTCGACTTTCGAGCGTAAAAACTCATATAATCTTCGTGCGTAAAAGAAGCCATAGTTGAGCGTAAAGTAGCTCAGTCCACATACTAAACGATAACATTGGTCTCTGTATAAAACAAATTCCTTCGAAATCTATGGTATATATGCCATCATCAATATCTTCATGTCAGACTTTGCATTAAATGCGAGACTTTGACAGCTTTGTCCAGCGTAAAAGGAGGGTTAGCCTATCTTAGGCATAAAACTATTGTCTTGACCCTGGCTGCTTTAGGCGTAAAAGCGATTAGCCTTGTCTTGGGCGTAAAGTATTTAACCTCCCTTCGACGTAAAGTAGATCAATTTGAGTAGAATGATCTATCACTTTGACTCATTATGTGAAGCACTTTTTACGCTCCTACAAGACCCCCTTCAAAGTTTTTGAATGTCTTCATAATTCGAAACACTTTGAACAACAGCGTAAAATTTGGGATACGCAACAGTCATCCGCGTAAAAGCAGGGATATCCAACAGTCGGCGTAAAATCTGGAATTTGAACCGATTTGAAATTTCCCTATAAATAGGGTTCTTCGGAGAGAGAAAATACTTTTACTCATCTTTTTGCAATCTCGAATTCCTTTGCCCTGTGTTTCTTCGAAACCCTCACTTTGTTCTGATGGCTCCCAAGAAATTATCCGCCGCTAGCAACAAGGGGAAGAAACCAGCCGTCGATTCGTCGTCGGTCCGACCATGCAAAAACTCCTATTCCGTCGTCAACACCACACCGACAACCCAACCCGGCCGTAGCTCCGCCTATGATGGGTAAAACCCTATTCTTTGGCTGGAAAAACCCGTCGAGGAAGGAAAAGATAACCCAAACCTTCAGTTTTTACGCCCACGTTATATGTGTTAGCGTAAAAACTGAAATGACAATATACGCCCACGTTGTACGTGTTAGCGTAAAAGATAAAAAGAGCACGCCCACATTATACGTGTCAGCGTAAAATTTGGATTACGCCCACAATTAATGTGCTAGCGTAAAACTTAACTACGCTCATGTTCATACATGCCAGCATAAAAAGTTATATTACGCTCACATTAACATGTGGTAGCATAAAATTTATCAATCACTGAGAGACTTTGTAAAACAAAGACTTCATAAACCTTTATCCACTTTTAGTAAGCGTAAAAGTCATAAAACTTCCAAACTAATTTGATATCTTTTGTCCTTTTGTCAGTTGATTTGCAAGTTCACCCTCTCGCAGAAGTTTTCGGCTCATTGGTTGGTATGTTGGGTTCAAATTATCTGGAGGATCTGTCTCACGTAACATTTCCTCAATCAAACCCTGAGTATCCTACAGAAAGAGCACAACTGATATATAACCAAGGAGATAGGATGTTGTTATCCATGATAGATGGGGAAGTACTGATGTCACTAGATAATCAACAATTCCTGAAGCCAGCTTTCTTATTTGGAGATGCGATAGATTACAAATCACAGACTCACCCCAAAAAAGAGGCTTGGGTATTTAGATCTGGAGAAAGGGTAATGTATCTCCCTGACATGGACAGGGATTACCCTATATCTGCTTTCGTCCATGCTAGCCATCACCGTCAAATACTGTGGAATTTGACTCCCAGTAGCTATGGTAGACCGGACATAATCATTTTTAGAAGGGAGAAAGCGAATGACATGGGTTATCACGTTAGCACTCCTTGTAGTGGTGTTATTCCATTTTTTGGACTGATGTATGGGTTTACACCGAGCGAGGATTCATCTCTCATCTAGCCGGTCCAGATTCCCATGTTCATAAATAGATTCATAAGGGAAGGAGTCTTATATCCTCAGACCAACCCTAGGCTGACAGGGTGGCTGACCCCTTATAGTGGTAACTGGATCCAGATCAGCAACTGGGTCATGAAATACTTTAAAACAGAATTGGACGACATCGGTTTGTATGAAGCAGTAGCATCTACAAGTTATGACATTCTGCTGAATGGTAATCTGTTCTTAGCTTTATTGGAATTGTATATGAGTTCGACAGGAACTTTTGCAACTCTGTATGGTAAGATGGGTCTGGCCCTACATGAGATGCAATTTATCTCAAAGCTACCAATGGGCGAGTTCCCCTATGAAGAATATATTCCCTCTAATCGAAAATTGGCAGAAATTCGGGAGAAGAACCCCGAACTGGTACAAGTCTACGAAGAAATCATGTGCCATTATCTGATTTGCACAAGCATGTATGAAACCGGATCACATCTGGCATACATTACAAAAGGGACAACTTATCTATTTTATCATGAAAATAGAGTGTCTAGGACAGAGAAGAGCAGGTTCCGAGAAGATAAGACTCAGGTCATCAAGCCTTGCTCTATAATTCCTGCAGATTTAATTCAGGAATTGATGGTGTCGCAGAAAGCTCGCGACTGATATCTGTCTACCAAAACTGGAGACATCCCTGCGGGACTGAAGCTTTAAGCTACCTGAGGCAGGGTAGTCAAAAGATGTCGAAGAAGGCCTTGTTGGCAGGCTTCTTATCCTTATGGCTGCGCAGATGGGTCGTACCAGGGATCAGCACCGTGGACCGGATTCACCGCAACGTATTGTGGCCAACGGTCCGTTTGGTATTCAAGAATAGAATTAACCTGTTATCGGCAATGGTATGCCGAATAAATGCAGGTCTACGGATTTTTGGTGAAGAACTAATTAATAATGCTTCTCACAATTTTCCAAGGATAGAATTACATTCACCTATCTGATAGGTTGGTTACTGCACCATAATTGTAATTTATTGCCACCAGGCCCTGAGGATGAAGCTATGATTTTTCTCCAAAAATTTAGCAAATCCACGTGGAGAACTACAAGGTTGGCAGACACCCGAGCAGCATTAAATTATTCACATGGCTGGAATTTCTTCTGCACCAGACCACCAGTTCTGGCTGACTGCCTCGATGTGTGATTTGAAGATAGAACAGATAAATCAGCCTTATTGCCGAGATCTGTCTACCGATGGTTAGTGTACATTAGACCCTCTCATCTGATGTATAGGAATAAAGATAACTGTGCATTCGAGCCTTATCTGCCAAGTAGGTTCGCTCGTCAGTTTGGTTATGACCAACTTCATGTTGGCAATCCTTCCACTAGTTTCTATCATTATGGGAAGCTGATCGTCGGTGCACGAGCATGGAGATATTTTGGAGCTGCATATACTGGCGCTAGATTCACCATATCTACAGCCACTAGTATAAATGAGCTACGCATACTTCATTCATATACTTCATTCATAGCTTTATTGGAATTGTATATGAGTTCGACAGGAACTTTCGCAACTCCGTATGGTGAGATGGGTCTGGCCCTACATGAGATGCAGTTTATCTCAAAGCTACCAATGGGTGAGTTCCCCTATGAAGAATATATTCCCTCTAATCAAAAATTGGCAGAAATTCGGGAGAAGAACCCCGAACTGGTGCAAGTCTACGAAGAACTCATGTGCCATTATCTGATTTGAACAAGCATGTATGAAACCGGATCACATCTGGCATACATTACAAAATGGACAACTTATCTATTTTATCATGAAAATAGAGTGTCTAGGACAGAGAAGAGCAGGTTCCGAGAAGACAAGACTCAGGTCATCAAGCCTTGCTCTATAATTCCTGCAGATTTAATTCAGGAATTGATGGTGTCGCAGAAAGCTCGCGACTGATATCTGTCTACCAAAACTGGAGACATCCCTGCGGGGACTGAAGCTTTAAGCTACCTGAGGCAGGGTAGTCAAAAGATGTCGAAGAAGGCCTTGTTGGCAGGCTTCTTATCCTTATGGCTGCACAGATGGGTCGTGCCAGGGATCAGCACCGTGGACCGGATTCACCGCAACGTATTGTGGCCAACGGTCCGTTTGGTATTCAAGAATAATTAACCTGTTATCGGCAATGGTATGCCGAATAAATGCAGGTCTACGGATTTTTGGTGAAGAACTAATCAATAATGCTTCTCACAATTTTCCAAGGATAGAATTACCATTCACCTATCTGATAGGTTGGTTATTGCACCATAATTGTAATTTGTTGCCACCAGGCCCTGAGGATGAAGCTAGGATTTTTCTCCAAAAATTTAGCAAATCCACGTGGAGAACTACAAGGTTGGCAGACACCCGAGCAGCATTAAATTATTCACATGGCTGGAATTTCTTCTGCACCCGACCACCAGTTCCGGCTGACAGCCTCGGTGTGCGATTTGAAGATAGAACAGATAAATCAGCCTTATTGTCGAGATCTGTCTACCGATGGTTAGTGTACATTAGACCCTCTCATCTGATGTACAGGAATAAAGATAACTGTGCATTCGAGCCTTATCTGCCAAGTAGGTTCGCTCGTCAGTTTGGTTATGACCAACTTCATGTTGGCAATCCTTCCACTAGTTTCTATCATTATGGGAAGCTGATCGTCGGTGCACGAGCATGGAGATATTTCGGAGCTGCATATACTGGCGCTAGATTCACCATATCTACAGCCACTAGTACAAATGAGCTATGCATACTTCATTCATATGCTCGTTTCTATACATCTATCCGCTCTTTTGAAGACGGTTATAGTATGCAAGGAAGTCTTCGGTGGGCTCACGAGGGAAATGTTGAAGAACCTATCAGGATAACCCCAGATATACCAGACAATACTGCCACTATAGATGAGTTTTTGGCAGTAATTCCTAGGGGAGCTGGGGAGGTAGCCGCGGTACCAATAATTATTGGAAAGACCCGCAAACGAAAGTAGAAACAACTACCGTTTCTCCGGTGAAGTCTCCAGAGAAAAGAAAAAATCTACCACCAAAGGGCCTTCCAAACCAAGAGCCCACACTCCAGAAGATGACATTTTGATTGAAGAGGATCATCTTGTCGGTTCTTCCTCAGTCCATACAGGAGAAGGATCTTCAGCCCCTCCACCAATAGTTGGATCATGAGCTGTAACACTTTTGTCTCCTGGACGTCTTAGCACCTCACTCCATTTATCTTTGCCAACCAAGGCACAAGTTACGGAGGGTGCTACTACTGTATCCACCGCTGATCAAGACCGCATCCCATCAGACAAACCAGCTCTTGACTTCGAGGATGATGACTGGGATGGTGATTATGATACATATCTTGAAAAAAACGCACATATTCCAAGTATTACACAAAACCTATACGGAATTATATATCATGATTTTGTATATTAACTTATTTTGTTCATTTTTTAGATGTCATAATTACACCAAAGCCTATGGCTCCTCCTCCTCATGAAGAAGATATTTATGAGGAAAATGAGGAATCTGCTGATGAGACTTCTTCTTCTAGTGAAGAGGGTGCTGATGAAGAGGGAGGACAACAACCCGTGGTGGAGCATCAAGAAGCACATCCTGAACTATCCTCTCATGTTGAAGATCAGTACCAGAAAGAGGCTGCAATAGACCTCACTGCAGGTGATGATGAACCTGCTAGAGGAGAACCGGTCTTAAATAAAAAATCAGCTATAGAAGATTTTACTGCAACTGAAGCAGTAGAAAATCCTGCGGAGCCGACAGTTGAAGAAGGTGCTGAACCCAGGGAAGTGATAGCATCTTCTACTGTAGCTGTTGATTCAATATCAGTTTTTGATAAGCCAATACCGGAACCTGAACCAGCTCCTGCAATTGTCACCACATCCACCAATTTCACCGCCGCCAGACCTCCAGAAACGGCTGGAGTAACAGATATTGAAGACATTGCTCCTGAAGTTCTTAGAAACCAAATAACAGCAGTGACAACAACAATTCCACCTCCGTCTGTTGTTATACCAATGGTAGCGATAGGTGTTGGAGATACAATCCCTGAAGCTCTTAGGGATAACTTGGCCATGGCAATAGTAATATCAACAACCTCGTCTCATCCTGCTGTCGTGACAACCACATCTGCTCCCGATCTCTAAAGAAGATTTTAGATATTGCCGCCACACCAAGCTCCAGCGTATAAATGAATCTCCTGGTTGAGATTCATACCAAAACTTTTTATAAAACTCTGGCAACTCTGATAAAGATGGTCCTGAATAAGAGTCTCAGTTATGAGATTTTGAAAACGGCAATGGCTCTGACTATCAAGAATGTTGCCATGTTCAATGATGTTGAGAGAGCTGCAACATTGGAGAAAATTGTAGAGGACCTTGAGCAGTCGATTGGAGAATATCTCAGGCTATCAAATGGGACTGTTGAAAGCCTCATTCAGGAGTATGATGCCTTAACGGCTAATTATCTTGCTCGAGAGACTACATATAATGCAGCTCTCCATGAACACAGTCTGAAGGTTGCCAAAGAAAAGCCTTTTTGGCTGGCATAAAACCTGTACTGCATGGTCACAGAGTAGCTTATGATGCTTTAAACATAGATATTCAGAGCAAGAATGACAAAATCTGCGAAGTCGAGGCAGAGCTAGCTCGCTTGAAGGCTGAAAGGGAAAAGATGATCGATGCTCAAAATCTACATCTCACCCAAAGCTCAATTTTAGAAGAACAAGCTTTTGGGGCTGAGTCGACCATCAGAACCCTTGATGAAGCCAAGGACAATCTGATAATCACTTTCGCTGAACTTTCTTATATTTGTACCCCTGAAGCTCGACGTGCTAAGGCTACCAAGAAGGTTATGAGTTCTCGTAGCGAGTGGCTAGAAGAATTAAAGAAGTTGCTTCAAGATGTTTCCACTCCACCTTAAGAGAGCGTTTTGTCATCTTTTGTCTTATTCATTTTGTAGTGTTTCCACAAAAACAAAAAATGAATGAAAGATTTTTTATGATCCTATCGTTTATTTGGAATTTAAACAATAGGTTGTAGGAGCGTAAAAAGTGCTTCAGAGAAAGAGTCAAAGAGATGAATCATTTTTCATTCATAAGTGATTAGTTTTACACCAAACAGAGCGGATAATCCTTTTACACCATAGAGAGGCTAATCACTTTACGCCTGTGCAAGTTGATCGTTTTACGTTTGGGTCCAAACTGATGGCTCTTTACGCCTATGACTAGCCAACTACTCCTTTTACAAGGCTGTCTAGTCTCGCATTTAATGCAGAACCTGACATGGAGATATTAATGATGGCATTTACCACAGAATCCAAAGAAATTTGTCTTATACAAAGACCATTGTTGTCGTTTATGTGGATCGAGCTACTTTACGCTCACTATATGGTTTCTTTTACGCACGGAGTTTTACACGAGTTTTTACGCTCATAAAACGATATATGTGTAAGGTCTATTTGAGCCATTTTTACGCTCAAGGTTACTCAATAACCACTTTACGCGGAAAACCTATGACAGAGCTATTTTATGCTCATCTTACTGCTTTACGCCCAGAGGATGTTGGGGCTATTTTTACGCCCTATTCTTTCTGGCCAGTTTGGAACGTGGTCTGTCTACATGGCCTTCATGCCACATATTTCGAAGAACGTATGTACATGTATCCTATTCTCACTGAAATGATGGGACGCGTGTCAACGTATGCAAAGGATGACTCTGATCATGGGTGGCAGTTGTTAGTGTAAAGACAGATTTTGATGCTTTTTACGCACAGAAGCCCCAGTCTATAAATAGACTAATTTTTGGACAGACACAGGGACAGACAGAGAGACAGGAGAGAATACAGAGATCAGAACTTCGAGATTTTGATTCTCCGGAGCATTCTTCTTCAACTTTTCTTTCATAACAGAGTGAAGCAAAGCAGGAAAGCATTCGGCCTCGCCATCAGTGCCCAAGTGCGTCGATACCTTTCTGGTGACTTAGTTCTTCCAAGTTGTTCTGCTTCAAGCAGTGATCTTCATCATCATCATATGGTCCAAGGAACAAAGTGATCATTTACAGATCAGACTTCCATAGCAATACTTTCCTAGAATCAAATTTGTACTTCTTGTACCTTTTTTCATTTTATTTTTAAAATCCAACTTTTGTTTGACATTTTTGTTAAGTGAAACAAAATGACGACTCTGCTGGGGACGACCTTCTCCTCTAACGAGGAGGCGATTGCTCAATATGATGATGTTTCGGTCGGTTCGACCAAGAAGACTTTGGTTGTGCACTTCGATCAGACTGCCTATGAAGAAATGCTCCGAACTGGGGGTGGTTCTCGCAACTCCAATGTTCAAAAGTCTCGCAAAGCACGAAAAGTTTGGATTCCCAAATCTAAAGTGGTTTCTTCTCTCCGTTGCTTCTGATGACAAGGGAATTCTTTCCACTCCTGTTGTAGGGGATCCCGTTCGTAACGAGGCAGCCCTTACTTCAGAGTTGCACTCAAAGTGTGACGATTTATCTCCCGTTTGTAACGGTAAAGATAATCAGGTTTCACGCCCACTGCGTAAGAATCAAGTTTTACGCTCAGTGGGTAAGAACCAAATTTTACGCTCAGTACATAGAATGAATCTCCCATTCGTAATGGGGCAGACTCTAAAGTTTATGCTTCTGAGTGTAAGAATCAGTCTCCCGTCTGTGACGTGGTAGACACACACAAATTATGCTCCTCGCGTAAAACAAAATCTCCCGTCTGTGACGTGGTAGATAATCAATTTTTACGTTTTACGCGTAAAGGTAAGTCTCCTGTCTGTGACAGTGTAGATAAAATTTGCAATGATGTTTGCACATCTAATGGGAATGTACCTAAACGCATACAGCATAAAATGTTGTTGGTAAAACTTCTGTCCTACACCAATAACTTTCTTATACCGCATTACGCAAAGTACCAAACTTGCAAATCACGCGCCATGAAGATGGAGTCCTTCGTGCTAAAAAATCTCAAGATTTACGCACACAGCTCCAAACGCGTAGAAATATACAATTTAGTTCTGCGAATGCTGCCAGTAATCTTCTTTACACACAGGGTACTAAACGTTTTTCTACCCCTAATGTGATAAAGAAGAATACTCCCTCCATTCCTTCTGACTTACGTGAATTGCTCATACAAAAGCGTAAGAATTCACAATCTCTGGTGACGCTCCCCCAAGAAAAAATCATTGTGAATATCACCAGGTTGTGATCAATTGTTGCTGTTCGGCTTCAAAACGGTCAGTTTTTGATCGATTGAGTTTTTTATTTCAACACCAAGCTGAAGACCAAGAAGATGAGTTGTCATGTGCATCAGTCAACATGGCATCTCATACTAACAGAGGAGGACGTCCAAGACGGAATATGTCCCAAACTCCAGGTCAACAACAGTTCAACAGACTTCTTGATTCCTTTGAAGGAGTATATCAGAATACTCGATCAAGAAGACAAAGGCAATTGCAGAATTCTGATTCAGAAGCTGGGGGTACTCAATCTTTTTCTGATACCGATAGTGTAGATTTATACTTCTACACAAATCCTTCCGTATCTTCACGAGAGGTTGAATCCTACGCTGTTGGAGATGAACCAGAGACGTCATTTGCTAATACAGAACAACGTCTCACTGCCGTTGAGCAATCACTGAAAGATATGCTTAATATGGTGCAAAGTATGCATCAGATAATTTTGAATCAGCAAACTGCTCCGCCGACGGTAATAACACCAGTACCAGTAGCAGTACAAACTCAAGATAGTCAAGGGGCTGATATACCTTTGAATATTCAAGAGCCTGCTGTTAATCAAAATTTTTTATCTATAAATCCCATCATTCCAGAAGATGTACCACCTCCAGTGGGGGTTACGGTACATCCAACGACTATTCAATCAAATGTGCTTCCTCAAACCAGTGAAGCCATTCAAGCGGTACGTGAACTCAAAGCACAGTTTGAAGTTTTGAGGCACAAAGATCAGCTCCAGAGGTTAGGAATTAAGCAACCTTATCCTCCTCATTGGAATGATGTACCCTTTCTATCGAAGTTCAAGCCACAATCCATGGTTTTATTCGATAGAAAAGCATCTCCCAGTCAATATATCAATTACTTTGATATTATGACTGTACACTTGCAGAAAAATGATGCTCTTCTCACTCGAGTGTTCATCGGGTGCCTGACGGGTTCAGCTTACGACTGGTATCGTAGCTTGCCCGATAACTCTATTTCGTCTTTTGACGAATTCAAGGCAATGTTTCTCTCCCGCTTCTACGAAGGAGGTATGGACATGAACATGTCCTCCCTGATAGAAATCAAACAAAGGGAAAAAGAAGATACTCGGACGTTCATTGAACGTTTCCGATAGGCTACTCTAAAGATGCCTTCTGGTATGCCAGATTCAGCGTTGATAGATTCAGCGTTGATTGATACATGCAAGATGAATCTGCGACCATCTATTGCTGTCTTCACAGGTTCCCAATTAATAGATTGGGCTTTGTTTATCATAGCAGCAGTTTCTGCCGAGACCAATGGTAGGTTGGATCGTGAACACGAGATGATTTTCGCTTCAGAAGATAAAGGAAAGAAAAGTAATCTGGTAATAATCCTGGCAATCGTAATGTGAAAGGAAAAGATACTCTTATGGTCAATCTTTCCAAGAACAAAACGACGCCAAATAATCAGGAATCTTCCAGGCCGAAGGAAGAATACTCTTTTGACGAAAGTGATATCCCAGGGATATTTCAATGTCTGGTGAAGAGTGGCAAACTTCAGATTCCAGAGCCAAAGAGGCCTAATGAGGTGAATCTAACTGATAATCCCAATTATTGTATTTATCATAGATACATTAATCATCTTACCAGTGCTTGCTATGTCCTGAAGAAGACAATCCAGGAGCTGATAAATGGTGGTGCTATCACTTTAACCAATGATGACCATACGGTTACAACCAATATGGTTTCTCTTCAGTTTGGGGATTTTCCTCCACAGCAAGTCCCAGATGAAATTACCCCAATTTTGAAGGCGACAATGAAGATCGTGAATATTCCGCCTGCCAGAGAAGAAAATGCAGGATTGCTGCCACTCACACTAAAGAATGGTGAAATCATGTGGGTACATCCTGACTTAGTGCCTGAGTTGGAAAGTGAAGATAAAACTTCAAAATCTAAGAAGGGCAAGAAAATCAGAACCTACAACATGATTTCCCATATTATTCCAGATCCCGATGACTTGGATCACCAATGGGATGGCCTTTATTTAGAAGATAGATTGAGAGGATTGAACATCTGTCCTCCAAGTCTAGCTCCACCTACCAAGCTCAAGCTTACTCATCAGCAGTGGCTAGCCATGAATAGTGTTCCTTTATATCGGGCACAACAAATCTTTGCTGCTTATGAAAAAACTCCGACAGAGATTTCTCTTCGTATCCCGAATCCTTCTCCTCCTGTAGTTACAGAGACATCTATTCCTCATTCTTCTGTGGATACAGAGATCTCTTCTCTTCCTCTGAGGAACCATTTGCTAAAAGTCTACTGCCCACTCACTTGTATAGTCAGCAGTCTGTTCATCTCATGAAGAAGATGGGTTATGACTTTCAAAAGGCAGAAGGTTTGAATTATGATAAAGGAATACGACTTCCTTTACAAATTTAAAATCAAAATTCTACTGCTGGATTGGGTTCTGAAGTTCCTCGTAACAACCCTCATAAGAAGAAGGCTAAGGGAAGAAAGACTAAATCCTGTAATATGGTACTTTCTTCTCCTGAGTCTGAAGAAAAAACTTTTGCTGGTACAAGATCTGGAAAAGAGTACCACAAAGACTATGAGGGATCCTCCAAAGAAGCAGAAGATGTAGTGGAAACTCTACCAGTTCAACCTTCTCCTGTTCCTGTTAAACCGTCTGTGGTTGAAAAGGGGAAACAGAAGGCAGTACGCTTTGATATCCCATTGAAGTCTGCTTCCAATCAGGGTGGTGATGAAGCCTTACAAGTTTGACATTCTAGCTCAGTTAGCCAATACTCCGGCTAGACTATCTATATTTGAACTGCTTCGCCTTTCCAGAGAAGCAAGAGACTTTGAGCGAAGCTTTACTCCAAACAGATTCTGCTTGGCTCAACTCAAGACTCCTGATAATATCACCAGTGTCATGTCCGCAATGTCATAGTATGATGGAAGCAATTCCCAACATCACCTTTACACAAGAGGATATGCTATTGAAACACAACAAGCATGATAGGCCTCTGTGCTACACTGGATATATCGGATCCACTGAAATTGACAGGATTTACATTGATCCTGGGTCTTCAATTAGTATAATTCTTCAGAGTATGCTAAGACCCCTGAGGATTCCTACTAGTGAGCTGACTTACACTAGTACTACGATAGTCGGTTTTAACTCTGGCAAGAGCAAACCACTGGGGAAGATTCGTCTGCAGATTTAGATTGGTGATCTTCGAACTATGGTAACTTTCTATGTTATCAACTCGGACGTATCCTACAATATTCTTCTTGGAAGACCGTGGATTCATGAGCACAATATTGTGCCTTCAACTCTTCACCAATGTTTCAAATATGTGGACTCCCAAGGAGTTATGAAAACTGAGTTTGCTGATATTAATCCGTTCAAGGGTGTCGAAGCCTACTTCTCTGATTCAAGGCTTTATAAACAAGTGCATATGAAAGATATATCAGACATGGCTGAAGATCAATCATCATCTGAGGATCAGTCTATTAATGAAGATCCGCCAGAGGAGCAACCTTTGAAGATCATAGTCAAGGGATGAATCCAATCCCAATCTGTTAATGATCAACCTCTGATAATCAAGGTTAAAGGAAGAACTCAAACTTCATCTGAGGAATTAACAAATATTCCTGCTAAAAGCCAAGTTCAACCTTTTATGATCAAGGTTAAAGGGCGTACTTCTTGTACAAATAATCCAGAACCACCATTGATTGTCAATCTTGGCAAATCTACGCAGAAGACGGATAATGGTCCATTGATGATTAATTCGAGGAGTAGCAATCAAATCGTAAATGATGTAAATATTGATCATTCTGTACTTTTTGATATCAATGAAGATTTCCTTCTCGAGTATATGGCTGTCAAGTTTATTGAAAGAATGACTTTATCTTCTGATAATCAAAGTCATCGATATAAAGACGACATCGAGCCAGAAGAAACTTTATACATTGATCATAAGGAGAATTCTTTTCCTCCTCATGTCGATGTCGGACCTTATGCTCGAAAGCTCTTGACATCTTCTCCCTATCTGCTACCTGTACGCTTTATCACAAGCTTGCGTAACTTTCAGACGTCACGAAGAATCCTATTTCGTGGTCCCGTCTGATAAGAAAAACAAACGCCAAATTGTGTTTGGCCTGGCTAGAAATATCCCTGTTGCTCAGACAAATGATCTGAAAGATAAAGATAAAGAAAGAATCCGAATTGACAAATACAGTCAACAATCTATCAAGATCATCCAGAACATGGGGTATGATTTGAAGACTATGCAAGGTCTCAATCAGGGCAAGGCCAGACGACTACCATTATGTGGTGATCCGTTTTACCAAAAGACTCGTCATGGATTGGGATATGATCCGTCCTACATGTTAATGACAATATACAAGAAGAATTATCTTCTAGCTCTTCGCAATCATCAGATTCGGAAGAAATTCTATTCATCAAATCCGATATGTCTCGTCCTCATATTGTGAATCTGGGCAAATATTCTCAGTCAATATGGTTCAAGCCGATGATAAAGCAGAGCCATTTGAGAATGATCCTTGGGCTCAACAGATGGATACTCAATGGGAACTTCATTTTGAACAGCGACAGCCACCTACAGAAGATGAGGTTATCCAGATTGATGTTGGAGATGGAATTACGTCCAAACCAATATTCATCAGTAAGAATCTTTCTGAAGATGAAA
>JANAVB010044699.1:0-26415 GCA_029216955.1 Iris pallida
ATAGGCTGGGCATGACTCGGCCTGGCCCAACAATTTGGATAGCGGGTCTTACAGAACCTCTGGGCCAGATTCGTCTAAAACTCCAAATAGGCAATCTTCGCACAAAGGTTACCTTCTACATCATTGACAACCACGGTTGTTCTTACAATGCTTTGCTGGGAAGACCAATTCTGCACGAGCATAACATTGTCCCTTCGACTCTCCATCAATGTTTTAAATATGTTGATGACAATAGAGAGGTGCAAAAGGGGGTTGCTGATCTCTATCCTTTCAAAGGCATTGAAGCATACTGCAATGATGCACGTATGTACAAGGACGAATTCATGAAGGTTGTCCTGTCTTTGGACACCGAAGAAGAGCAAGAAACAGTGCCTAATGACACCTTCATCATTCCTGTCAAAGGACGTATTTCCCGTCCTCAATCTTCCAAGCCACTGGCTATTCACTTGCCAGTCCAGAAACAATCTATTGATGATGATCAGGACAAAAGGGAGCTCACCTCTTCTGAGCCGCTTGCTATCGACCTCCGTCGTAACAAGAAAAAACGGCAGCTCACCTCTTCTGAGCCACTTGTTATCGATCTATCTCATAACAAGGACAAAAGGGAGCTCACCTCCTCTGAGCCGCTTGTTATCGACCTCCATCGTAATAAAGCCAATCCTCCTCCACGTTCTTCTTCCCCCCCCCCCCTCTTGTAATCAATCTGACTAAGCCTGCTAAGGCTAAAAGTTCTGCTGTAAATACCAATGTATAAATCAATGAAAAAGCATCTACTTTCCAGTATACTGATGTCATTTATCATGCTAAATGCTATTTGGATATGTTAGACAGCTTTCAGTCATTTACAATGGGAGTTGTACAATCTCTTCAAACAGAAGTTCATGTGAACACCCAAAGGATTCATATCGTATTGTTCCCGCTCGTAAGAAAGGCAAAAATCCAATACTTTTTAGTAAAGGACCGGAACAACAATTCAGCTATACGAATGATAGTAAAGTTAACGACACGGGGCATCTTCAACTCCGTCGTTACAGTCAACAATCAAAAGACATCGTCCGAAAGATGGGTTACGACTTCAAGAGTGGTTTCAACTACGGTAAAGGTAGAAAGACTCCTCTCCGTACAGCTGTTCCAAAAGGGAAGTCAGATATGTACTACAGCAGGACCAAAAGAGGTCTCGGATATGCTTCTCCTCCGCTGTTATCCCCAGCAGGCTCTGAATCTGATAGTGAAGAGCGTTCTAACTCTTCTGATTCCAGATCGTGGGATTCTGACACCAGCATCGGTCAAGTTTATCGACTGACTGTGTCTTCTAACATGGTCTCCGTCGAACTTCCAGAAGGCTATGACGAGGATATTGAAGAAAGTTCTGAAACAGATCCTTGGGCTCAACGGATGGATACCCAATGGGAACTCCGATTCGAACAAAGAGAACCTCCTACCGAAGATCAATTGGTTCAAATTGATGTAGGAGAGAGCGGGTCACCTCGTCCAATCTTCATCAGCAAGAACCTCCCAGAGACAGACAAGCAAGAACAAATTCTTCTGATTAAAGAATACATTGATGTCTTTGCCTGGAGTTATGAAGACATGCCAGGACTGGATCCTAAAGTTGCTACTCATAAATTGAATATTCTGCCGAATGCAAAACCAGTCAAACAACAACAACGGCATTTCAAGGCAGAAATGATGGACGCAATAGACGATGAAGTCAAGAAGCTCATCGCTTGTGGCTTTATTCGAGAAGAACAGCATCCTGATTGGGTAACTAATGTCGTCCCAGTTCTAAAGAAAACCAGCAAAGTTTGAGTCTGCATCGACTTCCGAGATCTAAATGAAGCATGTCCAAAAGATGAATTTTCTCTCCCTATCACGGAAGTCATGATCGACAACACCTGTAGATTTGAAAGAATATCTTTCATGGATGGATTCTCCGGATACAATCAGATTCAGATGCATCCTAAAGATGAGAAGCATACTTCTTTCTGCACTCCTCGTAGAGTCTACTGCTATACTGTTATGCCGTTTGGTCTCAAGAATACTGGTGCAACATACCAACGAGCAATGAGTACCATCTTTCGAGATCATCTACGCAAGACTGTCGAATGCTATGTTGACGATATTGCTGTCAAGTGTCGTCTAAAGGAAGATCACATCCAAGACTTTAGAACTATCTTCAATCTCATGCGCCAACACCAACTCAAAATGAATCCCACCGAGTCATTCTTGGGTGTATCTAGTGGCAAATTTCTCGGCTTCGTCATTACCTCTTAGGGTATACACGTGGATCCCGAGAAGATCAAAGCCATTCAAGAGATGCGTCCTCCACGCAACCTAAAAGAGCTACGAGGATTCCAAGGTCGACTTACGTACATCAGGAGATTCATTTCAAATTTGTCTGGATGTTGCAGACCATTCACTCAACTCATGAAGAAGGTTGTATCTTTCGTTTGGACCGAAGAATGTCAACGAGTATTTGACGACATCAAGCGGTATCTCATGAATCCACCAGTTTTGGTGCCACCGATCTCTGGCATACCATTTTTAATGTATGTCCGTGCTATGGATCATTCATTGGGTGCTTTACTTGCCCAAAAGAACAAGGAAGGCCACGAACAAGCCATCTACTATCTCAGTCGTACTATGATTGGTGCTGAACACCGTTATAGTCCGGTCGAAAAGGAATGCCTAGCTCTTATGTTCGCTATTCAAAAGACTCGGCATTACATTATTGGCCAAACTATTCACGTCATATCCTGAGTTAATCCTCTTCGGGTACTCATGAAGAAACCCAGTACACTCAACTCTCGGTTGGCTACATGGGCCATTCTGCTAGCCCAATATGACATGGTATATGTTCCTCAAAAGTCTGTCAAAGGTCAAGCCCTGGAGGATTTCTTAGCAGCCCATCCTGTTCCAGAGACATCCAAACTCTACGATAAAATTCCAGATGAGACTTTGGAATCTAATGCAGTCTCTGAAGAATTTCCTACTTGGCGTCTATTCTTTGACGGTGCATCCAGAATTGGACCCAATGGTGCCATCGTCGCAGGAGTTGGAGTTGTCCTTGTTTTCCCAGACGGGTCAACTATCCAAAGAGCCTACTCCTTAGATGAACCTTGTTCCAACAATGTGGCTGAATACAATGCTCTCCTCATTGGTCTTCAGTTAGCCAAACAACTTGACGTTGAGTATCTTGAAGTCTATGGTGATTCTAAGTTGGTTATTAACCAAGTTAGAGGGACTTATGAAGTTCGCTATTAAGATCTAGTGTCTTACTTTGAAGCGGCAATCAACTTGGCTACATCATTCAAAGCCTTCTTCATTGAATATGTACGCCGAGCTTGCAATACTGAGGCAGATGCTTTGGCCAATCTTGCAGCAGTCCTAGCCATCCCTATCAGAAGACAACAAGTGGTGGTCATCTCTAATCGAAAATTGTTCTGTGTTGAAAACAATCGTAATATTGAGTTCAGTAATCTTACTGAAGTCAATGTTATCAGTGAAGAATGGAGAACTCCTTTCATCGACTTCGTAGTTCATGACATACTCCCTGAAGATCCCAAGGAAGCTACGAGTATTCGTCGACGGTCTCTCCGATTCTATTACAATCAGACCACCAAAACTCTCTACCGGCGGACTTATGATGGCCTACTCTTGCGCTGTCTAGCTGGTGATGAAGCAAAACAAGTACTGCGTGAAGCTCACGATGGTGTCTGCGGAGCATATCAACCTGGTCCTAAGCTACAGGATCGTATCCGATGTATGGGTTACTACTGGCCCTCTATGGTATCTGATGCCATCGATTATGCAAGGAAATGTCGAGCTTGTCAAATCCATGCAGATTTCATTCATCAACCATCTGAATTTCTGCATCCGACGGCTGCTTCATGGCCTTTTGAAGCTTGGGGCATGGACATCATAGGTCTTATCAATCATCCTTCTTCTAGAGGACATCGGTTCATACTGGCAATAACCGACTACTTCTCCAAATAGGCTGAAGCTATACCTCTGGCTGAAGTCAAGACTAGCAGCGTTATCAACTTTGTCAAACATCATGTCATCTATCGATTTGGTGTACCTCGACGAATCATCCATGACAACGGACCATAATTCATCAGCCAGAAGTTTACGAGATTCTGTGATGATCATCGAATTGACAATGTCGCTTCGACAGCTTACAATCCTGCAGCTAATAGATTAGCTGAAGCTTTCAACAAAACCATCATTAAGCTCCTCAAAAAGTTTGTATCTACTAACAAACGAAATTGGAGTGAAAAGCTTGGTGAATGTCTTTGGGCCTATCGAACTACGGTCCGCAATCCCACAGGCTTTACACCTTTCTCTTTAGTGTATGGTTGTGAAGCGGTTCTTCCTCTGGAACTTTAAATTCCTTCTTTAAGGATTGCCATTGCTAATGAACTCACTACAGAGAATAACGATCTTCTCCGACTTCAAGAATTAGAAGCGCTCGATGAAAAGCGGCTATTGGCTCAACAGCTTATTGAGTTATATCAAGCCCGCATCTCGAAGACTTTCAACCGCAAAGTTAAAGTCAGAGTCTTTCAGCAAGGAGAACTTGTTTTAGAAGTAAGACGCCGTATGACTATGACTCACTCGAGCAAAGGCAAGTTCGATGCGAAGTGGGAAGGACCTTACGTTGTCAGCAAAGTCTTTTCAAATGGAGCATATCAACTTTCACAGTTGGACGGTCGAGTTGCAATGATGCCTATCAATGCAAATTCCTCAAGAAATACTATGTATAAATATAACAGAAATTTATGTAAATAAGATCAGACGGTTCATAAATAAAGTTTGATTTTTATTTCATCAATCATGATGTTATATGATATTAAGGAAGGTCGCTATCGTCCTTCTCAACATTAGGACGCGGACCACTGCCAATTGTCAAAGACATAATCAGCAAAAGAACTGAGGACTTCTTTGCTCGAACCGACCAGGAACTTGCAAGCAGACATCCTCATGGCCTCTTCTTCTTCAGTCTTTCCTGGTTCAAGCAAGAAATCCAGGATATCCCGCGGTGGTTTGGGTGCGGACGAACCTTCGCCTACTTCCGTCTGCTTTGGCTGGACTGGTTCGGCAAGACGTTCTTCAATGCCCGCTTCAACCTTTGGGGTGATTTCAGCCTTCTTGGATGCATCTCCGGACGACATCTTTATGTTGAAAAGTGGAAATGGTGATTCCTTCCAGATTTCTGTTCTATTTATAGGCAAAGATTCTCAAGACAATAAAACGACACATCCACTTGACGGTTCGCCCGTTCATTATATTCATCCGACGGTTCATCCGTTCATCAGACGGTTCGCCCGTTCATTAATTCATCCGTTCATCATCATCTGACGGTTCGTCCGTTCACACATCCACTTAACGGTTCGCCCGTTTATTATATTCATCCGACGGTTCATCCGTTCACATTTATCCAACGGTTCGCCCGTTCATTCACATTCATCCAACGGTTCATCCGTTCATCATCGTCGGACGGTTCATCCGTTCATTCACATCCATCACCCGACGGTTCATCCGTTCACCATCATCAGACGGTTCATCCGTTCATTCACATCCATCACCTGACGGTTCATCCGTTCATATTCATCCGACGGTTCATCCGTTCATTCACATCCATCAGCTGACGGTTCATCCGTTCACATTCATCCGACGGTTCGCCCGTTCATTCACATTCATTCGACGGTTCATCCGTTCACATTCATCCGACGGTTCGCCCGTTCATTCATATTCTTTCGACGGTTCGTCCGTTCATTCATCATCACCCGACGGTTCATCTGTTCATTCACATTCATCTGACGGTTTACCCGTTCATTCAATTTATTTGACGGGCCATCCGTTCATCCTGACGATTCATTTCGTTCATTCACACCTGTTTCGTTCATTATCCATACCAGCAACTTGTCGTCTTCGATTAAGTTGTCTATTTTGAAGTAATAATATTCGACAAATTATATTCTACCACGTCCATATTACCTTTGAGCAGATATAATAAATATAATTATTTTCTACAAAATCATCAAGAAATATATCATGTCCTGCACCTCTGAATATATTTTCTATCGCTATTATTTATATCTGAATAAGATATGCAAGAAATAATAGAGCCACAACAAAATGTTTTTTATTGATCAAAATTTAAGACATTACATAGCATAAAGAAAGACAAGAAGATACAAGATGTTCTTTCTATTGAGACGGAGGCATCATCACATTAGCAATCTGTTGTTTCAAAATCTGCAACCGTTCTTCGCGAGATGCTATCACTCTCCTCCTGGCCTCTTCCATCCCAGATTCTTCATTAAAAACGGGCATGGATACCATTCGGCGAGTGATTTCCGCATCATGAGCTGCTACATACTCGTTTCTTTCCTGAGTTAGAGCATCAATTTGTTGGACTGAAGTCTGATGCTCTGTCACTTCATTTTCTAGCTCCTCTTCGAGACGAGAAATTTCCACTCTCAGCTCAGCAATCCTTTTCTCTCTTCTCTCAGCAGTTGAGATCACCTATTCCAACTTGGAATTATATTCAGCAGATTTTGTAGTATACGCATCCAAGAGGTTCTGGAGATTTACTCTTTCAATTGCAGCTGCCTGAGCCATTTGTTCAAACTCTGCCTGCACTAAAGGTTCCACTTCCCCTTTGTTGAGAACTTTATAGTTCTTTATGGAGATTTCCAGCTTATTCAATACATGGTCAAGGAAAGTGGCCTGAGCCTCATCACCTTGCTCCCGGATGGCCTTTACCAAGAAAGAGGTCGGACTTCTAACCATAAAAAAAATTAGTGTCTTCTTTGTCCATCATTCTATTGATCAGAGGTCCCAAGGACTCGAAGAAGCATTTGGTGAATGATTGGATGACAAGCTGATTAATCGCTAGAGCACCAAGAGTCGCAGCTACTCCTGTTGATGACGAAGCAGCAGGACGCTCGATTTTTCGTATCTGAACAGCAGGCTCTTTGAATAAGGGAACCAAAGTGGAGCTGGTTGCTCCTCCTGGTTGTTCCTCTGCAAAATCAAATACTATCACTTTGCCTGTCATTGGCTATTGATAAAGAGAATCAAAAGTGAAAATAGTCTTACCATGGGTGGATCCAGCAACAGGCCTATCATCTGTAGGAACGGACTTTAGCTGAGCAGAAGTAGCCTTAGACACTATGGCCTGGCTACTCCCTGCTTCAGAGCCACAAGATAAATGGCGGCTGCTACTGGCAATTGTCGTTGCCAGTACTATGTCCATGCATGTTTGAGGAGCAGAAGAGGATCCGGGTTCTGTATGGATAAAAGTAACGATGTTAGCTATCAAGTTATTTATTAAAAGAAGATCGCTAATTTTATTACAATACCTTCGGGAGCAGCAACTGGAGTTTCCTCCAAATCTACCTCTTTATCAGCAGTCTTCTCTGGAGATCTCGACACCTCAGCCTCCTTTTCAGGAGTCAGATTGTCTCGAGGGGATGTCTGGATTTCAACATTCTCTTTCGGATTTTGTGTTTCATCAGCAGCTTCTGATGGGGTGCTCTTCCCGTTTTCGCTGTCCTCGGGAGCCTCTTCACTAGCAGCATCAGCGACATGATCAGCTTCTGCTTGATAACCGAAGTCACAGCTATATAAAGCTTCGATCATCAAACGATCTTCTTCCGCAAGGGTTGCTCCCGGTGTGGCAGGAAGATGAGTTTCCGCTGCTGTTGGCAATGGAGATTGCAAAGGTTCATGCTCTGTTTCTGCAATATTGTCTCTAGGCTCTATGGCCTCATCTCTCCGATCGATCTCTTCTCTCTCCTCTATATCCTTCCTCTGTTCTGGACAAGGAGTTTTATGTCCAGCCTCGGAAACAGGAGTTGGAGATGGCATAGTGAGCCCAGCTACAGCGTTCGCTACTACCGAAGACAAAGTTTGTCTAGGAGGAGAGACTGTTAAATCTCTTCTGCGGACCAACCTTTTCTTTCTATGCAGAGGTCTTGTCACGACCTGCACCCACTGTTCGGGTACAAGTACGTAACCACGCCCAGCCTACGCCGCAGTGTCGGCGGTAGAACGCTGTTCTAGGTCACAGTTAAAACTAAATACAATATGATATACTCTCCGTACGGAGGACAATCACAGCAGGATACAACTCAATCATCCAAACTAGAAGAAGCACGATAAGATAACTATGAATCTACAAGATAAGTACAACAGAGAGAAATAAATCCCGGTGTAATCATCACCAACTCAACAAGCATAAAAATAATACAACTCAGGACAACCAAAAATAAATAAGAAGAACTCTAGCTATCTACTCCAACCTCT
Organism: Iris pallida; assembly: GCA_029216955.1. NCBI lineage: Eukaryota > Viridiplantae > Streptophyta > Magnoliopsida > Asparagales > Iridaceae > Iris > Iris pallida. Next base: position 8,317 of record JANAVB010044699.1, read on the forward strand.
ACTGTGTCTCCTCTAGGCTAGCAGGTAACCTCCAAGCTATCTGTAAAATTTATCAACAGGTCCAGTCAGGACAGGAACGAGCACAATACATCTCACACAGTTCATATCATGTTAGGAATTACGATACAGGCAATAGAGTAAGATACATGAACTGCTGAAAGGAAATATACGCTGTAAAAGAGATAGCTGTAATGAAATATCTACTATAAATAGAGAACTAACAGTGGCTAGTGAGTCAGAGTACGAGATAGCACATGTGAACGGACGGATTTGTACATGATCGAGTTTGCACATGAATACACTACTTTGGAATTGTTCACACGACTACTAGCACTCCCCCGTATCCCCAATCAATACACAAGGATCTGTACAGGTTACGTTATTGTACATGATATCACATGGGGCCCATGAAAGGGTGCACATGATAGTATACATGAGAGCTCTGTGAGCATGAGAGTACATGATCACATGAGTGCACATGAATGATGAAAGCATAGGTGTACATGATGATAGTGAAACACATATAACATGAAGTACCCGATGCTCCCGAGGGGGATAACATCTCATGTAAAGATCCATATAGTACCAATCCGTGTTACAAATGTGACAGCAACAAGTACAGTAATCTAGAGCAAGAAGTAAAGCCTGAACAAGTATGAAACGGTCAGAGAATGTACTCGCCTGATAACCTGAACAGCTGCTGATAAGTGTAAGGTCCAAACTGAAGTCACAGAGTCCTATTTAGAACAACACAGGTTACAAAGTGTCTAACATGAAATAAAAGTAATCTACGATGTGTTCTAAGTAATTCTAGGTCCTTCTAGGTCCAAGTCAACCCTTGGTCAACTCGGGTCAACCGTGTTCAATAATCTAGTCAACTAGGTCAAACTCTAACCAATTGGTCAACTAAGTCACACCAGGACAACTAGGTCAAAAATAAGTCAACTCGGTCAAACTAGGTCAACGGTTGACCTTCAGTTGACTTTTGGTCAATAGGTCAACCTTGGTCAGATGGGATCAATCTAGACTAAGTAATAAAATATAAGGTTGTACTAATTCCGAAATACGGACAATAAGAATTAATTATAACTAAGGGTGACATATAAAAATATCTACAACATTGTCGGATGATAAAACAAATATCACCAACGTGTCCAGAATGGTCAAATTAGCTAGGATAGCTTGTCCAAAAGTCCAATTTGGACACAGGGACAAAACGGTAATTTCGGGCCAAAATGGTGTCCGCCGTTGGAACCACTTTGCACCGAAAAATGTGTCAGGGTCAAAGGTCTCTAAAGTCGTCAAACTACAAGTCTACGGAGTTGTTTTGACGAGACGATTCCAACGGTATGTCCAATTTTGGATTCCGCGGACCCGAACTCAAAATAGTCCGTTGACCAGAACATTGAAACCCCGATTTGCACGAAAATGCGTGCCGGAGCCAATGTTCTCGAAACTCAGCAAATTATATGTCAACGAGTCCAGAATGATGACACGAACCCAACGGTATATCCGGAATTGGATTCCGATGAGCCGAAGTCAAAAAGTCCCGTTGATATGGACGGTGGGGCCCGCCTTGTACCGAAATGCGTGCCAGGGCCCACGTTCTCCAAATCAGGCAAATTTTATATGAAAACATGCCAGAACGATGCCACAAGTCTATTGGTGGTGTCAGAAATTGAATCCGGAGTCCCGGGTTCAAAATTGGAATTTAACAAGTGCAATTTAAAGAATTCGGACGACCAACTTTGGCGTCGAATTCGACCAACCAAACGTGCTTATAATAAAATAAAACCTAAAGGAGGCAGGAAGAGGGTTATACCAGCTGTGCACCGGAATGGACGGTGCGCAAAACGGAGCTGCGACGACGAAGATACGAACCCGCGAAGTTGGCGTCACAAAACTGTCCAAAAACAGTTCAATTTAAAACGTCAACTTGGTGGCCAGTTTTGATGTATCAAACGACAATATTAACGGACGAAACTTGACAGGGTTGAAGAGGGATATACCGAGATGGAATTAAATCAAGGTTGAAAAGGGTTTAGGCCAGAGTGTTTGAAATCTAAACATGATCAAAATCGAAAATTACAGCACGAGTGGTAACAACATTGAAATCTAATCACAATATATGTATTAGGAAAATTTAGTCTCGATACGATCTAAGTTGATCAATTTGAGTAAATTAGAATTTGGACAAGATGGAGAACAAGATTACCAAAGTCTAAGCACGAGCATACAAGGATGGAGATTCAGGTCATAATTAAATTTAATTTAATTGAGTATGACCCAAGATATTAATATGATAAGAAAAGATGATCAAGGTTGATTGGTCGTGATTAAGGGAGCTAGGATTCAATGATATTGAAAACTCAAAGGGTGATTCAAAGATATGTAATAAGTCAAATTTCTTCGTTTAAAGGGAAGCAAGAGAAAAGATTTCATAGGAAAGTCAAGTTAATCATCCTTCTCTGATACTATCAATTTTTTTTTCCATTTGCCAATCATATTTTTATCTCACAAGTCCCAAAATGAACCTTTATATGACTACCGTCAAAATTATACCCTTCTATCATAAAGATTTGACCTTGCCATGATCACCATAGGCTTAATTCCTAAATTCCAAAACATTATTCATGAAGTATACCCCTTCCAAGTAGGAATCAACACTAACCACTTAATTATCAAAAATCTAAATTCTTCCATCTTGTCCTAAATTGGATCCAAATCTTTAAATCAAGTCTTATGAGTCCTTAAACTTATTCAATTTGCTCCCCTTGTATTATCCAATTCTAATACCAGTAGGCCTTACCAAATTTATTCTCCATTATAAAATCAACATTCCTATTTCCTTCAACGTACACCTTAAATATTAGTCTCCTGAAATTTTAAAAATTTACAAAATCTCTAAATTTCTATAACTCCAAAATCCTTGTGTTCTTCCCGTTCTTAGTCATCATCTTACCAATATTTTATTTAATTCATATCATCATCACGTATACTTGAAATCTTCTCTCTATCATTTAAATTCCTAAATTCAACATCATAGCCTTAAAGCTCAATACCTCAAGGTTAATAACCAGAATTTCTCAAGCTCCCAAAACTAGGTTGACCTTGAATATATTTTTTTTCATCAGTGTACATCTATGAATTTATTCATACAAGAACATTTCTCTAATTGTGTTCGTCTCTAGACTGATAATATAGGTCTCTTGATTTCATCCTCAATTTCAGTCGCATCTCTATTCCAACCTATATCAAGGTCCATCTTATTATACCCCTTGCAAGATTATCACAAAATAATAAATCAAGTCTTTTCCGAGTTAGATGATTTACGTTACTTCCTCGACCTTTCCAAGGTGATAAGATATAGATATTTAAAGTTTCAAAGTTCAAAGTTTCAAGTACAACTGACAGAATTAGATACGAGACAAGTGATTGATGTAATTAGGACAGAGTTTAAATTAAGACGAAGGATGATGGCGGCATAAGGAATAATGACAAGAGAAATCATGATAAAATCTTTTTGTGCTCAATAATTTAAAAGAGAACCATTTTGAAATCAAAACTATGCTATCAAATCTAAGATAAGGTCTAGCAAAATTATCAATTCATTTTTTCTTTGAAGAAAATTATAACAAGGAAGTTACACAAAGGTTTATAATAACAGCTAAGCTACTCCTACTCCTACTCCTAAGCTAAACGATGAGAAAGCAAAACAAAAACAAAACAACAAACTCATCATTTTTTTTGAAAGACTGAAACAAAAGTAGAGAAAACATTTTCAAAAGCATCTAAGGTACAATCTGATAATCATATGCGTTTATCCAAAATCATGGTACTCTAAATCCTTGTCATACTAGTAAGCAAGGCTACGATAATCACAGAGTCCTTGACTAAGGCACATACCTCTAGAATCATGGTATTTAAAATTTTCGCTCTGCCGCTAGCATGGCTGCGAAAACCTTAAATTCCCACACCCGAGAAATATATCCAAAATCTGACTATATGTCCTCACCATGCTGGCTAATGTGACAGTAGAAGTTTAGATTCCATAACTGAGATAATCTAACCCGTATAATTTCATCTTGACAGAAAAATTAAACCAACAATAATTACCAAGAATCAAATTTATCAACGAACAATGAAAGTGGACAGAAACTGTCGGAATCGAATATCGAGATAGTTTACAATGAGATTCTCAAGGGTCATCCCAGGAATCTCTCAAGTATCCTAGCAGTGATTGAGTATCCACTCTTCTAAGCATATTCCTCAAATCCTATCGCAGGCTGTAGTGATACTCTAGTTCGAATACCACTACATAAACTCGACCTGCATGGGCCACTACTAAAAACGTGTCACGACCCGCACCCACTGTTCGGGTACAAGTACGTAACCACGCCCTGCCTACGCCGCAGTGTCGGCGGTAGAACGCTGTTCTAGGTCACAGTTAAAACTAAATACAATATGATATACTCTCCGTACGGAGGACAATCACAGTAGGATACAACTCAATCATCCAAACTAGAAGAAGCACGATAAGATAACTATGAATCTACAAGATAAGTACAACAGAGAGAAATAAATCCCGGTGTAATCATCACCAACTCAACAAGCATACAAATAATACAACTCAGGACAACCAAAAATAAATAAGAAGAACTCTAGCTATCTACTCCAACCTCTACTGTGTCTCCTCTAGGCTAGCAGGTAACCTCCAAGCTATCTGTAAAATTTATCAACAGGTCCAGTCAGGACAGGAACGAGCACAATACATCTCACACAGTTCATATCATGTTAGGAAATACGATACAGGCAATAGAGTAAGATACATGAACTGCTGAAAGGAAATATACGCTGTAAAAGAGATAGCTGTAATGAAATATCTACTATAAATAGAGAACTAACAGTGGCTAGTGAGTCAGAGTACGAGATAGCACATGTGAACGGACGGATTTGTACATGATCGAGTTTGCACATGAATACACTACTTTGGAATTGTTCACACGACTACTAGCACTCCCCCGTATCCCCAATCAATACACAAGGATCTGTACAGGTTACGTTATTGTACATGATATCACATGGGGCCCATGAAAGGGTGCACATGATAGTATACATGAGAGCTCTGTGAGCATGAGAGTACATGATCACATGAGTGCACATGAATGATGAAAGCATAGGTGTACATGATGATAGTGAAACACACATAACATGAAGTACCCGATGCTCCCGAGGGGGATAACATCTCATGTAAAGATCCATATAGTACCAATCCGTGTTACAAATGTGACAGCAACAAGTAAAGTAATCTAGAGCAAGAAGTAAAGCCTGAACAAGTATAAAATGGTCAGAGAATGTACTCGCCTGATAACCTGAACAGCTGCTGATAAGTGTAAGGTCCAAACTGAAGTCACAGAGTCCTATTTAGAACAACACAGGTTACAAAGTGTCTAACATGAAATAAAAGTAATCTACGATGTGTTCTAAGTAATTCTAGGTCCTTCTAGGTCCAAGTCAACCCTTGGTCAACTCGGGTCAACCGTGTTCAATAATCTAGTCAACTAGGTCAAACTCTAACCAATTGGTCAACTAAGTCACACCAGGACAACTAGGTCAAAAATAAGTCAACTCGGTCAAACTAGGTCAACGGTTGACCTTTAGTTGACTTTTGGTCAACAGGTCAACCTTGGTCAGATGGGATCAATCTAGACTAAGTAATAAAATATAAGGTTGTACTAATTCCGAAATACGGACAATAAGAATTAATTATAACTAAGGGTGACATATAAAAATATCTACAACATTGTCGGATGATAAAACAAATATCACCAACGTGTCCAGAATGGTCAAATTAGCTAGGATAGCTTGTCCAAAAGTCCAATTTGGACACAGGGACAAAACGGTAATTTCGGGCCAAAATGGTGTCCGTCGTTGGAACCACTTTGCACCGAAAAACGTGTCAGGGTCAAAGGTCTCTAAAGTCGTCAAACTACATGTCTACGGAGTTGTTTTGACGAGACGATTCCAACGGTATGTCCAATTTTGGATTCCGCGGACCCGAACTCAAAATAGTCCGTTGACCAGAACATTGAAACCCCGATTTGCACGGAAATGCATGCCGGAGCCAATGTTCTCAAAACTCAGCAAATTATATGTCAACGAGTCCAGAATGATGACACGAACCCAACGGTATATCCGGAATTGGATTCCGATGAGCCGAAGTCAAAAAGTCCCGTTGATATGGACGGTGGGGCCCGCCTTGTACCGAAATGCGTGCCAGGGCCCACGTTCTCCAAATCAGGCAAATTTTATATGAAAACATGCCAGAACGACGCCACAAGTCTATTGGTGGTGTCAGAAATTGAATCCGGAGTCCCGGGTTCAAAATTGGAATTTAACAAGTGCAATTTAAAGAATTCGGACGACCAACTTTGGCATCGAATTCGACCAACCAAACGTGCTTATAATAAAATGAAACCTAAAGGAGGCAGGAAGAGGGTTATACCAGCTGTGCACCGGAACTGACGGCGCGCAAAACGGAGCTGCGACGACGAAGATACGAACCCGCAAAGTTGGCGTCACAAAACTGTCCAAAAACAGTTCAATTTAAAACGTCAACTTGGTGGCCAGTTTTGATGTATCAAACGACAATATTAACGGACGAAACTTGACAGGGTTGAAGAGGGATATACCGAGATGGAGACGGAGCAGACGGATCGCCGATCCAATGGTCGGATCTCCCGGAAAACGCACGCAAAGTTGCTGCGACGGAGCGCACTTTTGACTTCGTTTCCGAGCTCGTGCCGACGGGATTTGGTACGAAACGCACGAATCGCCTACGTGGCTCGTCGGGAAGGTCGACGACCACCCAAGAGGGGTCGCCTGAGGTCGCCCAGGGGGTCGGGGGCCAAGGAGGCCGAGCCACGGCGTCGTGGCGGTGCACAACGGCGTACACGCGCGCGCGAACGCGCGACCATCGCGCGCTGCTGCTGCTGTCGCACGCGGCTGTACGGCCAGCTTGGCCGAGGGGGCTCGCCGGCCTGTGGGGCGGCTACGGCGAACTCCGACGAGCGGCGGAGCGCGGCGGCGCTGCTGCCCCGCAGCTGCTGCTGCTACTGCAGCAACTGCAGCTGCTGCTGCATGCTTCTGCGGCTGTTGCTGCCACCCGCGGTGGCGCACGGCAAGGCCGGCCGGGGGGCTGCTCGGCCTGGGGAGGTCGAGCTCCGGCCAGGGGCACGGCGGAGGTGAAGGTCGAGGGAGAACTCAGGGGTTGTGGTGGTGGTACGTGGTGTGTTAAATGAAGAAAAGAAGAAGGAGTTGAAGAATAAGAAGAAGAAGGAGTAATAACAGCAGTAGTAGTAGTAGTAGTAAAAGGAGGGGGTGTGTGTTCTCCATACCTAGGAGAGAGAGTGATGGTGAGAGGGAGAGAGAGAGGTCGGTGGAGAGAGGGGAGAGGTGTGTGGTTGTGAGGGAAAAGGGGGAGTGATGGTGATAGTGTGTTTGAATAATGAGAGAGAGAGAGAGAGTTAGAGAGAGAGATATTTAGATAGAGAGAGGGAGAAGTCGGCTGGGGTGGGGGGGTTCCCTTTGCTGTGAGGTGAGGTGAGGTGAGGTTGAGTGTGTGTGAGTGTTTGGATAAGGAGAGAGAGAGAGACATTTACATGTATATATATACATATATATATAGAGTGTAATCTATATACACATATATATAATGAATATATATATAGAGGGGTATTTTTGAATGGGGAAAAATACCAATAAAATGGTGGGGTGTATGGGTGGACATGACAGGGTCTACGCCAAACGGGATCGGTATTGGGCCAAGTTCGGACAAGTTCGGGACCAAGATTTAATTAATTAATAATTTCAAACTAATTAAAATCATGGATGGAATGTGAGCACAAGGGTGACCAATTTCGTGGCACGCAAGTGGCGAGCGCACAGTAGGCTCGAAACAGGCCAGGATCATATATTGGGTCGAACAGATTGGACCGATGTCGGGCCCGGAAATTAAATTGGAAAATTAAGTCACAAATTACGGCAGACGATAAATTGGTCTAAATTGACCCAAAAGTTGTGCGAAGCAAATAGAGCACAAGGGAACAAGTTTGAGTGGGACACCATATATCAAAATGAAGATAATCTGGTCCACTACAAAACTCAAGAAGGGAGTTTCCAGAGATTGGCATCTCTGATGCTCCAGGAATTAAAGGCACGGAAAAGAGTATTTAATGATAAAATAATCAATAAAGAATTTATTATCGCAAATAATTCTTTTTAGAAAAAATCAAAAATAAATTCCTGAAATTCAGGGGGCTTACAGTTATCTACCGCTTCGGACTACTACGAAGAATCATCCATGATAATGGTCCACAGTTTATAAGCCATGCATTCTACCGATTCTGCGATAAGCACCGCATTCAGAATGTCGCTTCGACACCATACAACCCGGCAGCAAACGGGTTGGCAGAGGCATTCAACAAAACAATCATCAAGCTCCTCAAGAAGTTCGTCTCCTCCAACAAACGCGACTGGAACGAGAAGCTCGGCGAGTGCTTATGGGCTTATCGCACCACGGTTCGAACAGCCACCGGGAATATACCATTCTCTCTGGTGTACGGGAGCGAGGCAGTCCTCCCTTTGGAGACTCAGATCCTCTCACTCCGCGTCGTCCTCACTTATCAATTGACGACGGATGATAACTACCGACGACGACTACAAGAGTTGGAGGCTTTAGATGAAAAGCACCTCCTAGCTCAGCAAAGGATCAAGCTATACCAAGCACGCATCTCAGGAGCCTTCAACAAAAGAGTTAAAATCAGAACATTCCAAGTGGGTGATCTTGTTCTGGCAGTCCGAAGGCCGATGGTCATGACTCACAAGACCACCGGTAAGTTCTAGCCAAAATGGGAAGGTCCATTTGTCATCGAGACCGTGTTCTCCAACGGCGCCTACCGCCTCGCTAAGCAGAACGGAGATTTGCTCATGTTGCCCGTCAACGGCAAGTTCCTGAAGAAATACTATGTTTGAACATTATTCTCCAGATTATCAAGTCATGTACCCCTTTAGTACCACTGAACTCTCATCCATCATTCTCCAGATTATCAAGTCATGTACCCCTTTAGTACCACTGAACTCTCATCCACCCTATTTCAGATTATCGAGCCATGCACTCGCTGGTGCCGCTGAACTCCTACTCCCTCAATAGTCCAAATTACCAAGTTATGTACCAGCTGGTGCCTCTGAACTTACATTCCGGTCACTCTTTCAGATAGTAAGTCAAGTATGATTATACCTCTGAACTTTCTTCCTGGCAGAGATCCTCCCTCAGGATTCACTACCCGCACTCCCAGTGCACAAAAAGGGTAGTCGATCCACCAATTTTCGAAACGACCATGTCCTCATTACCTCTGAGTCGTCTTCACTTCCACCAAAAACAAACCGCCCCCTCACATAGAACTTCTACGTTCTCCTACCTCTGAGTCGTTCTATGTACCCAATCTTCATTGAGCCCACTCTTGTCATGTCCTCACTACCTCTGAGTGGGAAGGCTCCGTCGAAGAAATCGTCATATTTGCCATGTCCACATTACCTCTGAGCAAGTATGTCGGTCCTCTTTTAACCTATTATCTGTACCCACAACCGGAGTATGACAAGGATAATAGGTCCACAAATGTCCTCTGTTGACCACAAATGTCCTCTGTTGACCACAAATAGCTTCCGTAAAGTCTCTCCTGCCATGTTCTCATTACCGCTGAGCAGGAAGATTTCACGATACAACTTTCATGTTTGCCATGTCATCATAACCTCTGAGCAAATGTGATCGGTTCCCTTTCACCCCATTATCCGCATCCTGAACTAGGGTACGCCAAGGGTAATAGGTCCACAAATATTCATTCGCTAAGCTTCTTAGCATAAATCCACCATCTTACCATGCCCCGGGAGCCCAGCTGCTCTACGGCATTCCTTCCCCCAGTACCGAGAACATCCATGACCACTTTACCGTGGCTGTCCCGGACATCCTATCTAAACTGTTATCCGTACCTAAAACCAAGGTACGCCTAGGATAACAGGTCCACAAATAAATCCCCCAGCAAGTCCAAATTTCGTAAACACCGCAAGTGCAAGAAAGAAAAGATGAGTTGAAACATGCTCATTTATTCAAAAATCAAAGGGCTACACCAGCAGGGATCACACCCCCTTGCAAAAATTAAAAAAGAAAAAAAAAGAGAGAAAGAGAGAAGAAGAAGAAGACAGAAAGCCGATCACTGCTCTGGAACACATAACGCCGTAAGACGGTCCTTTATCAAAGCAACCGACCGCTCAAGCTTCTGTCTGGCTCGGCGCTCCGCTTCCTGATCCAACACCGCCGCATCCTCCAGATGAGCATGGGCTCGCCAGTTGTCCTCAAACTTCTTGAAGGCCCGCTCCAGATTGACAGAGGATCGGGAAATCCTCTCGGCCTCTCGAGCAATCAACTCTTGCTCTGCACGAGCAGCCTCCCGCTCTGACTCTAAGAAGACCAACTCCTTCTGGAGTACGAGAATTCGCTCCTTCGTATCAGCTACTCCACGAGAGGCAGATTCTTCCCGGGCTCTACAAGCCTGACTCCGATGACCCAGTCGGTCATAAGAGACGGAGAACTTGTCAAGGTCCTCCTGCACAGCCGGTCCGACAGTTTCTCGAGCGAGCTTAATTCTGTCCCTAGCAGCGACCAGGAAGCTGCGCTCCCGTTCAGTCGCGGCGGGCAAGCCAGCCTGCCGTACTGCCAGCAGTTGGGTCACAAGCTGGTCAGCCTCTGTCAACTTAGGCTCCAGGAGCGCTGCTAACCCCAGCCCGCCAGGAAGACCCTTCAGAGTGTCAATTTGGCCCCGAGCTCCCCGTAGAGACAGAGAAAAAGGGACCCTCCGTTCCACGGCAGCTTTTACACCCCTCCCTAAGTGGCGATAGAAGCTGTCAACCACATCCTGCGTCACCTCGTCCAGAGCCTCCGAGGAAACCGGTGTCAACGGGAGTGTGGCTGGTAGCACGGAAGAAGACGCGACGGAATCTGCCGCTCCTGCCACAAGAGAAACCAACTCCGCACGGAAGGACGCTTGAACATCGGTCAATTCCTCTTCAGCGGCCCGCAGAATTTGGATGCTCGGCAGGGTCAAGAAGTCAATCTCCGGAGCCGTATAAGCAGCCGAAGACGAGGCCGGGGCCAGCACCAACTCCATCCCCGTCTGTCCAGAGCTGGCAGGATGTCCCTCAACATGCGATGACGAAGGGAGGAAATGCTCCTTTCCCCCTGATCACGATAGACCGGGCCTTCCCCAAGAACATCAGCGGCAGGAGATAAAGGGTCAGAACCTGCACGGCCAAGGCAACCATAAATCGACTTGACCCGAAGGATATGCTGATAGAGCAAATAAGCCCCCTCGGTGGTCAATATGTGGCTCAGCTTACCAGTGGAGGAATATGGAGGCTGAGGTTCGCCTACAGCCATCACAACCTCTTCACCAACAGCCTCCGAGTCAGGAATAAAAGACTCATCCGCCCTTGCATCCTCAGAAGGGGATGCACCGAGGATGGCGTCATCTCGCTGAAGTTCAGAAATCTCGGAGACGGGCCCAAGGAAACTTTCGTCACCCCGGGCTGGGGCCTCAGCAGCTTAGGAGTCCTTAGCCGCCGCTGAGAGAGCCCCCGCAGAGAGGACCACGGCACACATGTCGCTAATCAAAGCGGCAAGGGCCGGATCAACTACTGAGGCAGCAGATGGTTCAGGAGAGCCTGGTTCGTCAGACGCCTACAAAGAAAAATGATCAAGTCATATCCCCGAAAGGAAATAAAGCTACAACAAAGATATAACTCCGACTTGGACTTACCTCCGGAACATCGTCTACACCCTCACCCTTCTCCGTAATAAGCAGCCTACGGGGACCGACAGCCGCTCTCTTTACAGAAAAAGTTACCTCTCCGCCGGTAGCCTCATGCCTGCCTCGCTTACGCGAAGGACCAGGCATGGCGGGCGATAGATCTACCCGTACCTCCCCCGACGCAGACGGTAACGGGCCCACTGCTTCGTCAAATACGGCCGACGGTTGTTCCGTCGCCATCTCAGCCGCCATAACGGGAGGCTGACCCGCCATTATCCCATCACCCGAAGAAAATGAGTCTTCGCCGTCCCGCTCAGTATCTTCCTCAATTGTGTTGAAGGATTCGAAATCGGGCGAAGGAACCCTATTCGTCCTTTTCTTCTTTGCTCTCGACGTCATAGCCTTCTCCGCTAGACGAGTGCCCACAATGAAGCTAGTCCTCAAGTCAAAATCGAGGGGAAGAGGATTCGCCGTGACATGATACAGGGCTGCCATATGCAGGATTTCATCCATCACATTTACGGCAGGGACCAAGAAGCTAGTCCGAGTATGACAGGTGTCATAGTAGCTCCATGCTCTGATACCATCAAGAATTCTGCCTTCAAATCCCAGGTGAGAACTGGGGCGCCCGAGGAATAGCTGACTATACCCAAATTGACGGGCAAACCTACTAGGCAAGTAGGGCTCCAAATACACAGTGGTGCGATTTCGATAAACTAGATGCGTCGGACGAATGTTGCACAGCCAGAAACGCATCTTTTCAGGCAAGAAATGAGGAGGTCCGACCCCATCAACATGAACACTCCTCACCTCTTGATCAGTGAAACGAGGAACGGATACGAAGAAATTATACCCATCCACCCTCGCTAGCATCCTCCGACACGCCGGCATGGTACTACATTCCCAAGGCTGGTGGTGATACTTGAAAAGAAATGCGTCATCACCTGTAATGCCATCTCCCGTCCCGGGTCTCATCAAGGATTGATAATGCAGCAATAGCCATCCCAGCAAGTAATGGTAAGGCAATTCTACACGTTCAAAATCCATTGCCACGTCACGAGCAATGACCTTGGACGAGAAGGCACGAAGACCATGTTGAATACTGCACACCATGGCAGGAAGGAGGGCCAGCCTGACCCCAAAGGCCAACTTCACGGCAGGAAGAATGAAGTGGCGACTGATCCTCTCAATAGAGCCTGCCCCTCCTGAGACCACGCAATTGCGCAGCCACACCATTAAAAATCCGGCCAAGAGTGCCTTCTCTGACAACCGCCGAGTACCATAACGAAAGTAGCTAAAGGAGTCAATCTGGCTCCCGAACCTGTCACTTTGAGACTTTGACCTCCTGGCAGTCGACATCAAGACCTCCACTTCTTTAGGAGTTAAACGATCTCGGGAAGTAACCCGGCCAGCCGCGCTAAATTTGAAAAGGTATGCAACCCAAGATTTAGTATGGGGAGAGTCCCCCTCCGAGCTATCATTTTTCTGGATAGTCGTCCGGTGACAGGTGCTATGATGGCATAATAATTCTTGATACACGGTGACGAAACCGGGGAATCGCTGATCCAAATCTTGGAGCTCCTCATTCGTCGGCGTATACACTTCGAAGGTTCATCCCCCCAGGGGAGCTTGGAGACAGCATACATCTCGTGAAGAGCGAGCCCTAATTCTCCAACAGGGGTAAAAAAAGGTCCCCGTTCGATGATTGTACATCTCCAAAAGGGCCATGAACAGTGGTTTATTAACGGGCAAGCCGTGGCTGGTACCCCGTATAGCTTCATAAAGGTTGACTCCCCACAAAAACTCTTCATACTTTCGTAGGATCCATGAGGACAGATTAGCCCACGGAGGAATGGGGTGTACCCAGCTCGGCAGGACCAACCTACCAATAGGATAGGACCCTTTGCGAGCAAGCTGACTCAGGAAGGTATCAGCCTGGAAGAATGAAAAGTTAGGACCAGGGGTGTTGATGAAGGTACCTGGAACTAACCCCATCACGGACCGACTGGCCAGATCTTTGACTGCGCGCACTGACCCAGTGGCTCTGTTATAACGGATATTACCAACAAACATCCCCGGTCTGGTTGGAGTGAGGGTGTCCAGCATCTGCCTATCCAGAACGATCATATTGAACCACTCAAAAGGGAAATGGCGCTTCATAATAGGGATGTGAATCGGCATCCCGTCCAGGTCAAAATCCTAACTCTTTGAAACATCCAACACTCGGGAGTTTTCTACAACCAACGCATCCCCAAAGAGGAAGACCGGTTTCAGATACTTCCCGTCAGACTGCCCAGAGCTTATCATATCAACAAGGAACTGAAAGGATTGAACCCTGATAGCATTTAGTCGCTCCAAAGGTTCATCAACAAGTAGCTGTTCGGACACTTGACGAACTAAGTCATCCCGATGAACGCCCGAGGCAAACTGACGCGAGCCTACCGTAAGTTCTCCAGCAGGATTCACGGGCAGAGTCACTGAAGAAAGGCAAAAGAAACAAGGTCAAAATGATAGCTGAAATGACAAAAACACATGATGCTTATACGGCTCAGCATAGGTGCGGCTCGGTTTATACAGGTCAGTTCAAATGAGTCTATGCGGCTCAGTTTGAAAGAGCCCATGCGGTCCAGTACGAATAAACTCATGCGGTGCCGTTCAAAGGGAACTCATGCGACTCAGTACGGAGGAACTTATGCGGTCCGAAAGGAGTATGTTCGGCTCGAAAATGTTTATGCGGCCCTGCAAGGATGAGCTTATGCAGTCTAGCGAGGATGAGCTTATGCGGCCCTGTTAAAGAAGTAGTTACGCAACCACTTCCATGCGGCTCAAACCTGGGTCATACCCCATGCGGCCCAGGCATGAGTCGGACACACAGTGTGCTTTGGAATATAGGCTCGCACATAAAATATGCGGCGTAGCCATGGCAGTTCATATTAAGGGACCCTTACCAGCGATAGGCGGGTGGACGTCGGGGTGAAAAGCGGGTACGTCAGTCAACGGAGGAGCCGCCATGTTCGCCGCCGCAGTCGATGAAGACGCGGCTTTCTTGCCCTTCGCTGCCGCAGAAGATGAGGCGGCCTTCGATGCTGCAGCCTTCTTGGGAGCCATTGTCGATTGCTAAAGGAAGAAGACGAAGAGCAAAGACGGCAAATAGAGAATCAGAGCAAAGAGAGAAGGTAAAAAAAAGCCCCAAGAGGCTTAAAGACTCCTATTTATAGGCAAAAGAGACCCACGAAACGAACAGACGTCTCGGAGTATGCCTCGGATTATGCGCCGCCCCCAAAGAATAAAGGCAAAACGCTTCGGTCAAGGCAAAACCGACTCTTGGGATCCTCCCCCAAAAGGCGGCGTTAAATCAAATCAAAGGCACTTAATGAAGATTTGCACACGTGTTCAGGACACGTGGCAACAAGTTTATATGGCCAGATGAATTCATGCGGCTAAGGCATTTATGCGGCTAGGAAGCTCAGGCAGACAGAAAAATCCTATGCGGCATGAACGGGGCCATACTTCTTGTTCAAAGTATTCCAATTTTTACAAATTGAAAACTTTGAAGGGGGTCCTGTAGAAGCATGGAAAATATTAGAATAATGATCCATGCGGCTCTGAGTAAGAAGCTTATGCGGCTCACACAGGAGCGGCCCTATGCGGTTCAAAGAAGACTCTCAATTGCATGCGGCTCGGAAGCGTATGCGGTTCAGCAAGGCATATGCGGCTCGATGGACGCCATGTGTGATCCTTCCCTACAGCTGGTCGTTTGAGTAGTGACCTCATTTATTGCTCCAGTACAATTCACTGTGGCGGCCCTGACATAAAGTTTCATAATGGCCTTGCCATAATGACTGACTCCTCGGGAAAAGAAGAAAATCTTTGACCAAATCCGACAGAAGTTCCAGATTGCCACGTGGCAATCAGTCATATGCGGCTCCCTGAGAACCCGTTCCATGCGGTTCGATACAAGGCTAGCACATGCGGCTCCCTGGGAACACATTCCCTGCGGCCCAATACAACACCAGCTCATGCGGCTCACAAAGATTACGCATATGCGGCTCGATGAAGCATCGTCCTATGCGGCTTACAAAGAGTATCTCTCTGCGGTTCGAGGATAGTCAATCCTATGCGGCTCTGACAGGACTCACAATTAAGACACGTGGCATGGGATCAATAAGAGATTTAACCGAATCTCAACAAATATATTTGACATCATCGTCATAATTACTGAGATCAGGGTATATCATTTATCATCAAGCTAATGGGACACGTGGCGAGCAATCAGACATTGGCATAATCAATCACGAGGATTTAAAGCAGCTAGCATTAATTGCTCATGAGATACGATGCTATCCACGTTAATGGTCGAGATTCACTGTAATCAGGATCAAGGGTTCAGATAGAATGAAGGAGCGCCGACATTTTAAACAGATAATCATTAGCAAACCCTAATGATCACCCCCCACTCTTATAAATAGCCAGTATCATTTCCTTGAGAAAAAAAGAGAGAGGAGAGGTCGGCAACAAAAGAATAAAAAAATAAGAAGAGAGAGATCTACACAGAGAGAGCTCCCCCTTTCTTCTTGATAATCACAGAAAGAGAGAAGCCAGGAGAGCAGTCCGAGGAGAGCAAGAAGAGCGTTTCTTCATCAACGTCGAGCAGATCTTCCCCGAGCCAAGGCTACATACTGATCGTCCAAGGAGTAAGGCAGAGCGGCCGTCGCTTTCCCGAGCCTCTATCGTCACCCCCCAGAATCAAAAATAAACAATCGTACTTAGTCTGCTATACCTAGGTTTTCGTTCCTAGGCTTTCTTTGTACGAGCGAGTTTGTATTGTGAGTCTAAGTTCAGTCCTCCGATAATTGTTCTGTTCTTTTACAATCAATGGCAAACAACATACCCTACTTGTTATGGACCTGGAGAGGGATTAGCTATCTTTGGTCCCGACTCTCAAGAGTGATTGGAAGACTAGTCTAGTAGACTTGCTATAGAATTCATGTTTAGAACTTGAATTGTTATAATTTGAGATTTGACTTGTTTTGAGTTGTTTTGAGATATTATCATTTAGTAGTTTTTATTTGTTTTCTTTTAGTTATAGAATTCTGTGTTATCCTATCGTGCTTAGTCTGTGATTGAGTTATATTATTTTTATACTTTTTCTCCGTTCAAAGTTGAGATTTAAGGCAAGTACATTATATAATTGCGTAAGTTATTTTAGATAGTGACCTAGAACAGCGTTCTACCGTCGATTCTGTGACGTAGGTTGGGTGTTGTTACGTACTTGTAACCTTATATCGGGTGCGGATCGTGACAGAACCAAGGGATTCATTCGTGCTAGTGGATCACCTTGGAGAGCCCCGATGCTTCTTGTGATGAAGAAGGATGGTACGTCAAGATTATGTGTTGATTATTGTACCTTAAATTCTGTAATAATCAAGAATAGATATCCTCTACCAAGGATAGATGCTTTGTTCGATCAACTCATGGGGCAGCAGTATTCCTGAAGATTGACTTGCGATCGGGTTACCATCAGATCAGAGTCAGAGAGAAAGACATTTCGAAGACGGCCTTCAGATCTAGATATGGACATTGGGAGTTTCTCGTTATGCCATTCGAAGTGACCAATGTACCAGCAGTATTCATGGATCTCATGAATTGCATGTTCATGCCCTATTTGGATCAGTTCGTGATAGTGTTCAAAGACGACATCTTAGTCTATTTTAAGAATAAAGCAGAGCATGAGCAGCATCTTCGAATAGTCCTTCAGATTCTTAGAGAGCACCAGTTGTATGCGAAGTTCAGTAAGTGCAAATTTTAGCTTGATTGTATTCCGTACTTAGGTCACATCATTACCAGAAGTGGAGTGGAAGTGGACCCCAGAAGATAGTGGCCATAGAGTCATGGCCAGTACCTAGCATCGTCGCAGAAGTTTGCATTTTTCTAGGATTGGCCGGCTGTTACCGACGATTTGTGTCAATCTTTGCTTGAATTTTAGCACCATTGACGCAGTTGACCCGCAAGGATGTGCAGTTTGCTTGGACAGTAGAGTGTCAGAGTTCATTTGAGAAGTTGAAGTAAGGATTGATGACGGCACTGGTTCTCATGCTTCCAGATGGAACTGGAGAATTTTCAGTTTATTGTGATACTTCAGGCAAAAGATTGGGATGCATCTTCATGCAACATGGCAAGGTAGTAGCTTATGCATCACGTCAGCTTCGTGATCATAAGAGAAATTATCCAACCCATG
>JANAVB010044700.1:0-40164 GCA_029216955.1 Iris pallida
ATGGTAGTCCACTCATCAGGTTCAGTAAGGTGTCATCTTCTTGGTTGGTCAATAGAGCTATTCTTGTGAGAGGTCCGTCAAATTGGGGAAAGCGAACATGTGATAGATCACTTCTATAATTATTTCCCACACTTCCTTCAAATTCTGCTTCTTGAGCCAGAATATCCACTGTAGAATAGAGTATTTCAGTATTAAAAGGGTATAAAGTTTAATATACGCTTAGAAAACTAAGCGTACAGCTCGATCTACGTTCAAATGTATGACAGACTTAAGGTTCAGCATACGCTCAGTTTTTACTAAGCGTATGGCAGACTCAAGGTCCAGCATACGCTCAGTTTTCTTCAAGCGTATGACAAACTCAAAGTTCAGTATATGCTCAGTTTCCCTCAAGCGGATGACAGACTCCAGGTTCAGCATACGCTCAGTTTTCTTTAAAGCGTATGACAGATTTTATCTTAAGTGAATAATTCAGTTTGAGCGTATCAGCATTTGGTTCACAAGATAGTCATTAAAAAATTACGTTAACACAGGAGTTAGCGTATTTTCATGAGACAAATTGCCATAGTATATCCCTTTAAGATGGCATATTTTGATATTTCTAACAAAATACGTATATCTTATAGATATATACTCCAAACATATTTTTCGTAAAAACGAAAGATATGGAATACGACTAAACCCTAAAAAGGGAAGCGTATTTACTGACGTATTGACCCTAAAGAGGGATACGCTCTCTAAGTTCTGTTCTAAATCAGAGCCTTAAAAAGGAGAATGGTTATTGTTCATCATCTTCTTCCTCACCATAGATAGGTTTTAATGGTCGTTCATTGCGAGAAACACGCTGATTGGATGTTTTCTTGGTAGCGGTGTCGGCAGCAGGATAAGATGACTCTTCAGGGGCTTTCCCCTTTCCCTTCGCAGCGGCATCGATCTTGGGTGCCATTAATGGAGAAGGAGTTGAAGACGAAGAAGAAGAAGAAAAATCTTGAGTTTCTGAAAGTTCTTTTCTCTCTCAAAAGCAAAAGCTGTGGTAAAGAAATGAAATAGGTTTTGGAAGACCTATTTATAGAAGAAAAGAAAG
Source organism: Iris pallida (assembly GCA_029216955.1). NCBI lineage: Eukaryota > Viridiplantae > Streptophyta > Magnoliopsida > Asparagales > Iridaceae > Iris > Iris pallida. The sequence goes on from JANAVB010044700.1 coordinate 1,082, forward strand.
AAGGCTAATCGGCAGATATTCTTTAAAACAGAATCCCTAAAGATTTGTACTGATAAACAGACTTAATGCCAGCGTGTCAGGACTCATTCCCACTTTGTTTAAAGTAATTTCGAACTTTTGAAACTCATAAAGTTCGAAAACTTTGAAGGGGGTCTTGTAGGATGTGGAAAATTATGACATGCTGTCATTTTAATCCATACGCTTAAAGACAGATGTCAGTTGAAGCCATACGCTCAATCAGAAGTCACACTCTCAAGGCCATACGCTCATCAAAAGCCATACGCTCAGTGGATATTTTATTTCTTAAAAATGACAGCACAGCATACACTAAGTAAGAATGAATCTGACGTCTCGTCTTTCGTGTGAAGATAATGATCAGGAAAAGAGCAACCGTCATTTAGGATTTTGAAGAGTTGGTTTTGTCTTTTACGAGGACAGCTCAGCAGATCATTAATGCAAAAGCCATCATTACTGTCAATTCTGACAGTCTGTCAGCCGTCATATCTGCAGTCACGACGCTCGAGAAAATCTTTTGACAGTTTATTAAAAGATATGGTGTATCAAAGAAGATTGATGATAGCCACGTGGCCACTTCTCCAGTGAGCGTATGAAATCTATACGACTCCTTCCCAGTCAAGTGAGCGTATGGTCCTCACGTGACTCCTTCCCAGCCAGGTGAGCGTATGGTCCTCACGTGACTCCTTCCCAGCCAGGTGAGCGTATGGTCCTCACGTGACTCCTTCCCAGCCAGGTGAGCGTATGGTCCTCACGCGACTCCTTCCCAACCAAGTGAGCGTATGGTCCTCACGTGACTCCTTGCCAACCAAGTGAGCGTATGGGCCTCACATGATTCTACGCTGTCCAAGTGAGCGTATGATTCTTCCTCAAAAGGCAGCGTATAGCAGCAGTCATATCCAGAATAACATTTCAACGTGCAGTCAACACACGTTCTTACGTGTCCTGCACTCAGTTACCCACTTCTTCAGAAGTTATGCAACGTGGCATCCATGCCACCAATTTCTCCTGAACATGCTCCACTACTTTCAACCGCACGCTAATGTGTCTCCATCAGATTTCGCCACGCGTCCTTGCAATTATGCACACGTCCAGTAACTGCCTGAGTGTATGCTTGAGGACAGTTATCCTAACTCTATAAAAAAGAGTTTCTTCATCTTCATCAAGAGAACAATCATTTTGTCAGAGAGAACAGAGAGATTGCCCAGTTGCTGTCCAAGTTCTTCAAAGTTCGAGTGTTCTTCATCGCATCGTCCAAGGGATAAAGTAATCGTCTTCTAGATTGGATTCCTACAGTTGTAATTTTCTCAGATACAAAATAAATCAAGTGAATTTATTTATGGAAAATAATAAACTGGCAAGATGTAAACTAGCAAGATATGAACTAACAAGATAATGGACTAGATAAAGGAAAAATAGGAACCACTATATGTGTGTGAAATACCTTTTAATACGTGAACGGCTGGGCTAATACGGCACATCATACGATGGCTATCTACAATAATACGGTACGGCTAACTCATACGTGAGGTGTATGACTTAGCTATCTACAATCAAAATATTTGGGTTTGTTCACGTACTTACTAAGTATTTTCCCTCCCGACTCTCTAACAATCAATAACAGTCAATGTTACACTAAGAAGGAAACAATAACTATGGTGTCACAATCGTGTCTCAACGTAATATCAAGCAATGTCTCAACGGGATATCAAACAAGGAAACGATAGCGAAAACGTTATAATGAACTAAAACATAAATGCAATACTGTACTTGCCTGAATCCTTGCACAAACTGTAGTCACAAGTAGATGATGAGGGGATTGCCAATCTAGAAGCTGTCAACCTATAAGACATATCGCACCACGAACTGTACACGAAAACCACAAATCAATTCTAGTGTTATAGTTCTAAATTCATGTAATAGTGGCTAGTTGGGTTACTAATCTAATAATAGTTAATTCTGGAATAAATTACTTAAAAAAATTATTTAACCTAATAATAATCTAAATATAATCTAAACATGCAAGTTTGGCCATCAAAAGTCATGTTTCCAATTTTGGAAACTATAACATGCAAATCGAGGCGTGCCATTGACTATCTGGTCAAATATTATGAACTCTAGATTTTGAAAGTGCACCTTGGTATATTTTAGCACCACGAGTGCGTCGGAATCAACCGTGCAGCAAAATCACGTTTTGATCAAAAGATATCGCCATTATGGCTAATCGTGACAAAAATGGTGATCAATCGATCAATTCTGAGTTCAATAGAATAAATAAAATAATAGATGAACGAAATAGTTTATGGAAAAGTTATATGTCGTAGAGATCTGTGTTAGCTTTCCGAAATTTCAAACGGTTCATGATTTCGATTTCTTGTTCTCCCGAAATCTCGAAAATACCGAAACGTGTCAAATTTCGGACAACTAGCACTCTACAAATTTTCCAGAAATTTAGGTTCAAAAATTACGAAAATAAATTACATATTCAGAAACTATACCTCAATACGCTTCCAAAAAAAATGGTGCGCGAAAAGCACGTCGAGATTGGCGAAGAATCGCTTCGGGAAGTCGAAAACCCTAGATGAGTTCTCCCACAAAAGGCTGCTGGAATTTAATTAGGGTGGACGAATATTATATATATATATATATATATATATGTATATATATATATATATATATATATATATATATATATATATATATATATATATGAGAGATAGAGGCGGTCACTGTAGCAGTTGGCGCCGACATGTGGGCCCCCGGGTGGATTTTTGGGTATTTATTTATTTAATTCAAAAAATTATTTAAAAATCATTTAAGTCCAAATAAATCAAAATAAATGCAGAAAAATTCTAGAAAATTCTAGAAAATATTTCTATCTAGAATATAAATAAAATATTTTAACACAAAATATCATCATGTGACCTCACAGTAAATTCTAAAAAACCTATAAAATATAAATTCTATATGTTTTAATTATATAAAAATTCCCAAAAATTCTAAAAATCTAAAAAATTTCTAAAATATTTTAGAAAATATTTTAGTCATTTAGAGCCCAAATAAAAATATTTGGTCCAGAAATACCCCCGTATGACCTTATAGTAAATTCTGAAGGTCCTTAAAATTAATAAAACATTAATATTAAATACCTAAAAATATTCAAAATTATAGAAAATTATAAATAGCTAAATAATACATATATAGGCTATTTAGATGTCATATGACCTTAATATGGTCATAGTCCACCTACAAGCTTTGGCATGACTCACAATGACGATAAATTAATCATAAACAAATAAAATTAAAAAAAATTAAAATTTGGGAAGTGGGCTTACAGTCTACCCCTCTTTAATTTCATCATACAGCATTAGGCTACCTGCCTATTTGCGGTGCTACTCCGCTGTGACTTGGCTTGCGAAGCCGAGGCATTACCCCTTTCAAGAACCTCATGGTGGAGTCACCCCACTGTAGCATGGAGTTTCACCCCTTGTAGTGTTGCGCTACCGTGCTTCCTGTAAAGCACACCAGGCATTCACTCTGTCTGAGAACTCATTAAGGCATTTAAGCCAACCTCTTACAGTATTCGTTTTTTGCAGAAAATAATAGTAGACAACAGTGGTTTTAGGTCCGTAACCGCTCCATGCAACATCTTGGAAGCTTGTTTAAGTTCGTACAAGGATTTCACCAACTTGCAGACTTTGTCTTCTAGACCCTTGAAGACAAATCCCTCTGGTTGTTGCATGTAAATTTCTTTGGTCAGCTCGCCAATTAGAAAAATTGTTTTTACATCATCTGATGTATCACCATATTATATATTACTGCGAGAGCAATCAATATTCTGATGGTGGTCATTCGGGCTACTGGAGCATACATGTCAAAGTAGTCGATCTTCTGCTTATGAGAAAAACCCCTTGGCTACCAACCTAGCCTTGAACTTGTCAATAGTTCCATCTGCTTTCATCTTCTTCTTGAAGATCCATTTGTATCCGATAAGTTTTGCTCCTTTAGGAAGATCAACCAACACCCAAGTGTTATTTGAGGTGATGGAATCAATTTCATTGTCTATCGCCTCCCTCTAAAAAATTGCATCTCTGGTCTTCATTACCTCATCACAGGTAAGAGGATCTGCTTCCACATGATCGGTGACAAAGTCATTTCCGAAGTCCTTTGGCCTCCTCACACGCTTAGCTGATGGCTCAACGAGTTCTGGTTCAACCGTTGTTTCAACAATATCTTCTTGGACTGCATCTTCATCGAAAACATCAGTTTCTTGCATACCCTCATTGTTCTCCGGAATATCTACAAGAACAATGTTCTTGTGCCTTGCAAATTTGTCTTCAAAATATTCTACGTCACGAGATTCATTGATATGATTTGACTCAATATCAAAAAATCTTCGAGCATCACTCTTCTCGGCATAACCCAAAATGATTGTCTATGTAGTCCTTGTCCCAAGCTTCTGAATCTTCAAATCTTGAAGTTTCAAATTTTTCAGAGTTCATAAGGAGTAATGTCTGAAGTTGCATGAGGCACTCTATTTAGAATAAAAGTGATCGTCAATGCAGCTTCTCCCCAGTAGCACTTTTGAAGACCCGCAGTCAACAACATTGAGTTAATCATTTTTGTCAATATTATGTTCTTCCTCTCTGCTACTCCGTTTGATTGAGGAGAGTACGAAGCAGTGGTCTCGTTGACAATTCTATTGTCTTTGTAGAACGATGAGAATTCAAGAGACCGGTACTCTCCACCTCGATCACTTCTTATTCTCTTAAGTTGTTGTCCAGTTTGCCGCTCAGTCTTGGCCCTGAACTCATTGAAGTTCTCGAATGCTTCGTCTTTAGCCTTCAGAAGGTAGACGAGCGTACTTTGAGAAGTCATTGATGAAGGTTATAAAATACTTTATCCTGACCTTTGTAGAGAATTGTTTGAAGTCACGGATATCGGAGTGTACCAACTCCAGAAGATCTGTGCTTCGATTAACCCGAGGAAAGGGTTTCCTTGTGATCTTAGTTTGAGCACAAACTTCACATTTCTCTACCTTACCCCCACATTTAGAGATAAGTCCTAGACTAGACATTATGTTTATTCGTTTACAATGAACATGTCCTAGCCTATTATGCCACAACTCAAGAGTATAAGCAGAATGAGTGATTGCATTAACAACTTTGGACTGATTTACAAGCTAAATTTTAAACATTCCTTCGGTATATAAAGCTTTTCCGAAGTATGTTTCCTTTATGGATATCACCATCTGACCAGCATTGATGTCCATTCTGAGGCCTGTATTACAGAGTAGGCCTTCCGAGATCAGGTTCTTTGCGATAGCAGGTACATGCTTCACACCCTGAAGCGTCAGAGACTTCCACGAAGTCAGCTTCAAAATTACCGTCCCAATCCCGAGCACTTCATCTTGTGCCTGGTTCACCACCATAACAAGTTTAGAAGTTGGTGTGTAGTTGGTGAATCACTCTTTGCTTGAGCAGACAAGACAGGTGGCACCAGTGTCTACCCACCAGTTAGAGTCAACCCCTACAGCAGTGACCTGCGCAATCATTGCAACAACGTTAGTGATCATAGAAACTTTGCTAGGCTCACCTTGCTCTGATTGCTTGGTCTTCGCTTTGCATTCACTCTTGATGTAGTCCTTCTTGCCATACTTGAAACAAGGCATCTGAGACTTTGTCTTCTGATTCTTGAAGGAAATCCCTTTAACTTTCAGATTGTTAGGATCCTTCTTCTTGCTGTGGGAAGCCGCATGCTTTTTCTTGTGTTCCTTGGTATGAACCAAATTGGCATTAGCTAATTGTTTGGACAGTGGGTCCACCTTCAGTTGAGCCCTCATTTGGTCCTCAACATAGACTTCATGCAGGAGATCTTCCAGACTGATCTCCAACTTCTTCCTATGCATGTTTGCATAGAACTTGTTCTATCCAGCGGGGAGCTTAGAAACGATCCCTCCAACAACAAACTTGTCGGGGAGGGGCATCGCCTCATCATCCAACTTCTGTCGCAGCTTCAGGAACTCCTTCACCTGCGACAGCATTGGCTTCTCATCTTCAAAAAACCACTTGTGATATTTTTTAACTAAAAATATCTTGCTTCGGTTCTTATCATCTTCGTACAGTTTCTCCAAAGTCTCCCAAATCTCTCTAGCAACAGTCTTCTTTGAATATGATTTTGCAAGGGAGTCTTCCATAGCATTTAGGATCATAAGCCTACAAATGCTATTTTTCCTTCTCCACTTGGCCTGGTTCTTAGTAGCAGCAGAAATTGTGGCTACAGATCCAGTTTCTGGAATAGTAGGTTCCTCCTCAAAAAGCACATGATCAATGTCAGAGAATTAAATATTGAGGCTAACCTTCCTTTTCCAGATTTGATAGTATTCGCCATCATATTGCTCTAACTTTGTGAAGTTAGGATTGATTAGTGAAGCACGAAAGTTTTCCATCTTACAATCAAGCTTTGAGATTGTTAGTCCCGGGGCATAATTTTTGATAAAAAATTGAGAAATAAAATGATTGTAAGAATAATGTTTCGTAGCAACACTTCAAGGAAAGTGCAAAACAGATATCCTTGGAGGATTCTGAAAGACGAAAACTTATGTGTTACTTCAAAGAAGACACAGAAGAATTTATAGCAGTAGCAGCAACGAACATCCACTAACTTGATTAGATCAGAGAGGAAGAAAGCCTGCTGGAGTGAATTACCACTGGCACACAAAGCTTGATTCGTCCCATACGAACAGCTTCCAGGAACCAGCAAGTTCGACGGAGAACTTTGGAACACTCCGTTCTTCTGACTCCTCGGATGGCACGGACTCCTGCGCTAAGTGGCATTGGTGTCGGCATACTTCTCTTCTCTATTGAACTCTCTGGATTCGTAAGGAACTTGTGTTCTGAACACTTGTATATTATGTACCCTGAGAGAGAGAGAGAGAGAGCAGAGAAGCTTTTATAGTCCCGCTCTGTAACTGCCCAATTAGCAACAAGTTCGGGATATAGGAAAAAACTATCCCGAACATGCTACAATTGCTCAATCATGCACTTACACGATTTGAGCTAAATGGCGCACAGCGCACCCAAGCTGTGCACCAGCGCCAATAGCGCCCAATCGCTCCCGCATGCACTAGCGCAATACGCGCATCGCACGTCCCCTGCATAAACCGCACGCCAACTGCATCATCAACAGGCCACACCATCTAGCTGCGCCAATTGGTCACGCGATCGGGCAGCGCGAACTGGTGCGCGCAACAAGCGCAACTTAAGTGCACTATGTGCCTAGCGACGATGCTGACGTGCTGAGTGCAAAGTGCACCAACAAAATGCCACATTATGCCTCATGAGTCCAAGTCCGAGTCGCTAAGCCCCTACGGGGCCTACCTCCAAAGGAATAAATTCCAAGAGCAAAAAGGTAATGCTTTACCATGGAGTCTTAACCTTACCTCCTAGTAAAATCACCCACATGGTTCCCTCCTTAGGGGCACCATCCCATATGCATATCTCAACAACACATACCAAGTATATATATTGAGATACCTCATGATGCTTTTCCAATATGGGACTAAACTTTACTAGGCATGTATTGAGAGCAAGCTCTCTTCACATGTTACAAAGGAAAAGCTCCAACAATATATGGCTCTAGCTTAAGTGGCTAGAGTGGGAGGGCTCACCTAGGGGAGGTCCTAGGTTCGAGCCCTCCCCCTGAGATGGCTGTACAGCTGCTGTTGCGGTCCCGGCTAGACCCCATGAACGGACACCCAAAAAAAAGAAGAAGGAACACACACACACACACACACACACACACACACACACACACATATATATATATATACATACATATATATATATATATATATATATATATATATATATATATATATATATATATATATATATATATGGGTCCGGATTTGGAGCCCCGCGGAAGTCTCATCTGCCCCTCGACCGTTGGATGGAGCGCCCCTCCCCCAGCCCCACCCCCCTCCGATCTGATGGTACGTGGGCCGGGACTTCGCCGAGACTCTCGTGATGTGACTTTTGATCCGATATACATATATATATATACATATATATACATATATATATTTCTATATATATATATATATATATATATATATATATATATATATATATATATATATATATATATATATATATATACCCTCAACTATTCATGTTTTTTAACTTAATACCCTAAATTTTTTACTCGACCACTTGATACCATCAATTATTTAATATTTTCAATTTGATACACAAAAGTTCAAAAAGGACAAAACAACCCCTCTCTTTCACTTCCCAAACGAACCCAACCCCTCTCCCCCCATCCCTGCCGGCTCACCACTCCCTGCCCCCACCCCAACCCCTCGCTTCTATCCCGCCCCCTCCAATCATCCTCGACCCACCCTCTTCCTCTCGATGCCCCATCGTCGTCCCCTCTCCTCCACCCCACCCCGGCTACACCACTACCCTTCTCTCTCCAGGCACGCAGTGGCTGTTGGGGAAGGGGGATGGATGGCCGGAGGGGGGAGGGGGAGGGGTGGGGGCGGATGGTGGCTGGAGGGAGGGTCGGGCGAGGGCGCGCGGGTGGGTTGCCGGAGGGTGGGCGGGTGGCTGGAGGGGGGCGACAGGGGGGTGGATGGAGGGTAGGGGTGTAATTTTAAGTTTAGATTAGGAATATTTTTGTCCAAAAAAATTTCAGGGTAGTTGTTACCAAAAAAAAAGTTTATGGTATCAAGTTGAAAACTGGAATAGTTGAGAATATCAAATTGTAATTAAGCATATATATATATATATATATATATATATATATATATATATATATATATATATATATATATATATATATATATATATATATATATATATATATATATATAATATATTATATATATGAGGGATCCGCATACCCTCACTTTTGTATCCTCCATGCGTCCCCTCTTTCACATCCATTGGATCTTGTTTAAGTCATCTAATCTTAACCGTTGATTTTTCAATGGTTAAGATTAGATAACTTAAACAAGATCCAACAGGTGTTATCATGGGGATGCTTGGGGGATGCAAAAGTGAGGGGATGTTGATCATTTCTCATATATGGGAAAATTTATGAAATATCCAAAAAACGAAAAAGTTTTATGAAAAACCCACCGCACAATATTTCATCGCGTGCCCAGAATTAGCAAAAAATATATAAAATGGATTCTGAATGACCTTTTTGCCCTTCCTTCTAAAAACACCCACGAAACTACTCTTAAAAAAATGTTTCGATACTTCATCTTCTTCCATACGCTGCTCACTTTCGAATCAAGGTTTTCTTCTCAAAAATCTTCAAAAACTCGTCGAAAATTTTCGGAAAGACCGAGGCAAACGGCAAAAGTGCTAAAACGGAGGTCCAAACATCATTTTTTGTGATTCTAAAATGTTGGGAGGCCGACTAACGAAGAAGCTGTTAATCTCAGGCTCCTCGAAAATACGTTCATTTTGCGACAAACCGGACCTCGTTTCGACCTCCCAGTTAAAAGTTATGGCCCTCCAAAGTTTCAACTGATCATAAAATACAGGAGAATGGCCCATCTCCGTGTTAGAGCACGAAGAATGTTAATTTCCAATGAGGGTGGCCATTCTTCGTGTTAGTAACACGGAGAATGGCATTTTCCGTCTTAATTTACACGGAGAATGACCATTCTCTATGTTAGTAACACGGAGAATGGCATTCTCCGTCTTAATTTACACGGAGAATGGCATTCTCCGTCTTAATTTATACGGAGAATGACCATTCTCTGTGTTAGTAACACGGAGAATGGCATTCTCCGTGCTAAATTATACAGAGAATGGCATTCTTCGTCTTAATTTACACGGAGAATGACCATTCTTCGTGTATTCTCCGTGCTAAATTACACGGAGAATGGTCATTCCAGTGTTAAAATGCAGGAGAATGCCCATTCTCCGTGTTAGAAATACGAAGAATGCCATTCTCCATATAACACGGAGAATGTCATTCTTCGTGTTATTTAACACGAAGAATGGCATTCTCGGTGTTAATTTACACGGAGAATGACCATTCTCAGTGTTAAAACGTAGGAGAATGACCATTCTCCGTGTTATTTAACTGAGAAATGAAATAATTGTAAGAACAATGTTTCGTAGCAACACTTCAAGGAAAGTGCAAAACAGAGATCCTTTGAGGATTCTGAAAGGCAAAAACTTATGTGTTACTTCAAAGAAGACACAGAAGAATTCGTAGCAGCAGTAGCAACGAACGTCCACTAACTTGATTAGATCAGAGAGGAAGAAAGCATGCTGGGGTGAATTATCACTGGCGCTTAAAGCTTGATTCGTCCCATACGAACAGCTTCCAGGAACCAGCAAGTTCAACGGAGAACTTTGGAACACTCCGCTCTTCTAACTCCTCGGATGGCACGAACTCCTACGCTAAGTAGCACTGGTGCTCGCATACTTCTCTTCGCTCTTGAACTTTCTGGATTCGTAAGGAACTTGTGTTCTGAACACTTGTATATTATGTACCCTGAGAGAGAGAGAGAGAGAAGAGAAGCTTTTATAGTCCCGCTCTGTAACCGCCCAATTAGCAACAAGTTCGGGATGTGAGAAAAAACCATCCCGAACATGCTACAACTGCTCAATCGTGCACATACACGATTTGAGCTAAATGGCGCAAAGCGCGAGCAAGCTGCGCACCAGCGCCAATAGCACCCAATCGCTCCCGTACGCACTAGCGCAATACGCGCACCGCACGTCTCCTGCACAAACCGCATGCCAACTACAGTGTCAACAGGCTGTACCATCTGGCCGCGCCAACTGGTCACACGATCGGGCAGCACGAACTGGTACGCGTAACAAGCGCAACTTAAGCGCACTATGTGCCTCGCGACGATGCTGACGTACTGAGTGCAAAGTACGCCAACAAAACACCACATCATGCCTCATGAGTCCGAGTCCAAGTCCGAGTCGCTAAGCCCCTACGAGGCTTACCTCCAAACGAATAAATTCCAAGAACAAAAAGGTAATGCTTTACCATGGAGTCTTAACCTTACCTCCTAGTAAAATCACCCATATGGTTCCCTCCTTAGGGGCACCATCCCATGTGCATATCTCAACAACACATACCAACTATATATATTGAGATATCTCATGATGCTTTTCAATATGGGAATAAACTTTAACAGGCATGTGTTGAGAGCAAGCTCTCTTCACATGTTATAAAGGAAAAGCTCCAACAATATATGGCTCTAGCTTAAGTGGCTAGAGCGGGAGGGCTCACCTAGGGGAGGTCCTAGGTTCGAGCCCTCCCCCCGAGATGGCTGTACAGCTGTTGTCGCGGTCCCGACTAGACCCAATGAACAGATACCCCCAAAAAAGAAGAAGGAACACACACACACACACACACACACACACACACACACACACACACACACACACATACATACACACACACACACACACACACACACACATATATGAGCCCCGTGGAAGTCTCATCCGCCCCTAGACCGTTATATGGAGCGCCCCTCCCCCACCCCTCCCCAGCACTACCCCCCCTCTGATCTGATGGTACGGGGGCCGAAACTTTGCCGAGACTCCCGCGATGTGACTTTTGATCCGATATATATATATATATATATATATATATATATATATATATATATATATATATATATATATATATACTCTCAACTATTCATTTTTTTAACTTAATACCCTAAATGTTTTACTTGACCACTTGATACCATCAATTATTTAATATTTTCAATTTGATACCCAAAATTTCAAAAAGGACGAAACTACCCCTCTCTTTTACTTCCCAACCGAACCCAACCCCTCTCCCCCTATCCCTGCTGGCTCACCACTCCCTGTCCAAACCCTAACCCCTCGCTCCTATCCCGCCCCCTCCAGTCACCCTCGACCCCACCCCCTCCTTCCCGATGCCCCGTCGCCGTCCCCTCTCCCCTACCCCCACCCCGGCTACACCACTGCCCCTCCTCTCTCCAGGCACGTAGTGGCTATTGGGGAAGGGGGATGGATGGCCGGAGGGGGGAGAGGGAGAGGGAGGGGTGGGGGCGGATTGTGGCTAGAGGGAGGGTCGGGAGGGGGAGCGCGGGCGGGTTGCCGGAGGGTGGGCGGGTTGCCGGAGGGTGGGCGGGTGGCCGGAGGGGGGCGACAAGGGGGTGGATGGAGGGTAGGGGTATATTTTTAAGTTTAGATTAGAAATATTTTTGTCCAAAAAAAATTCAGGGTATCAAGTTGTTACCAAAAAAAAGTTTATGGTGTCAAGTTGAAAACTGGAATAGTTAAGAATATCAAATTGCAATTAAGCCTATATATATATATATATATATATATATATATATATATATATATATATATATATATATATATATATATATATGAGGGATCCGCATCCCCTCACTTTTGTATCCCCACGCATCCCCTCTTTCACATCCATTGGATCTTGTTTAAGTCATCTAATCTTAACCGTTGATTTTTCAATGGTTAAGATTAGATGACTTAAACAAAATCCAACGGGTGTTATCATGGGGATGCTTGGGGGATGCAAAAGTGAGGGGATGTTGATAATTTCTCATATATGGGAAAATTTATGAAATGCCCAAAAAACGAAAAAGTTTTATGAAAAACCCACCACGCAATATTTTATCGCGTGCCCAGAATTAGCAAAAAATATATAAAGAGGGTTTCGAATGACCTTTTTGCCCTTCCTTCTAATTTATTGAAAACACCCACGAAACTACTCTTAAAAAATATTTTGATACTTCATCTTCTTCCATACGCTGCTCACTTTCGAATCTAGGTTTTCTCCTCAAAAATCTTCAAAAACTCGTCGAAAAATTTCGAAAACACCGAGACAAACGGCAAAAGTGCTAAAACGGAGGTCCAAACATTATTTTTTTTATAATTCTAAAATTTTGGAAGGCCGACTAACGAAGAAGCTAATCTCAGGCTCCTCGAAAATATGCTTATTTTACGACAAACCAGACCTCGTTTCGACCTCCCAGTCAAAAGTTATGGCCCTCCAAAGTTTCAACTGATCATAAAATACAAGAGAATAGCCATTCTCCGTGTTAGAACACGAAGAATGTTAATTTCGCATGAGGGTAGCCATTCATCGTGTTAGTAACACGGAGAATGGCATTCTCCGTCTTAATTTACACAGAGAATGACCATTCTCTGTGTTAGTAACACAGAGAATAACATTCTTCGTCTTAATTTACACGGAGAATGACATTCTTCGTCTTAATTTATACGGAGAATGACCATTCTCTGTGTTAGTAACACGGAGAATGATATTCTCCGTGCTAAATTATACGGAGAATGGCATTCTCCGTCTTAATTTACACGAAGAATGACCATTCTCCGTGCTAAATTACACAGAGAATGGTCATTCCAGTGTTAAAACGCAGGAGAATGGCCAATCTTCGTGTTAGAAACACGGAGAAGGCCATTCTTCGTATAAATTAACATGAAGAATGCCATTCTCCGTGTTATTTAACACGGAGAATGGCATTCTCAGTGTTAATTTATACGGAGAATGGCCATTCTCGGTGTTAAAACGTAAGAGAATGACCATTCTCCGTGTCATTTAACTGAGAAATGAAATGATTGTAAGAACAATGTTTGTAAGAATAATGTTTCGTAGCAACACTTCAAGGAAATTGTAAAACAGAGATCCTTGGAGGATTCTGAAAGACGAAAACTTATGTGTTACTTCAAAGAAGACACAGAAGAATTCGTAGCAGTAGCAGCAACGAACGTCCACTAACTTGATTAGATCAGAGAAGAAGAAAGCCTGTTGGGGTGAATTATCACCGGTGCTCAAAGCTTGATTCGCCCCATACGAACAGCTTCCAGGAACCAGCAAGTTCGACGGAGAACTTTGGAACACTCCGCTCTTCTGACTCCTCGGATGGCACGGACTCCTGCGCTAAGTGGCACTGGTGCTGGCATACTTCTCTTCTCCCTTGAACTCTCTGGATTCGTAAGAAACTTGTGTTCTGAACACTTGTATATTCTATACCCTGAGAGAGAGAGAGATCAGAGAAGCTTTTATAGTCCCGCTCTGTAACCGCCCAATTAGCAACAAGTTCGGGATATAGGAAAAAACTGTCCCGAATATGCTATAACTACTCAATCATGCACATACACGATTTGAGCTAAATGGTGCACAGCGCACGCAAGCTGCGCACCAGCGCCAATAGCGCCCAATCGCTCCCCGCGCGTACTAGCACAATACACGCACCGCACGTCCCCTGTGCAAACCGCACGCCAACTGCAGCATCAACAGGCCAGACCATCTGGCCGTGCCAACTGGTCACGCGATCGAGCAGCGCGAACTGGTACGTGCAACAAGCACAACTTAAGCGCACTATGTGCCTAGCGATGATGCTGACGTGCTGAGTGAAAAGTGCGCCAACAAAATGCCATATTACGCCTCATGAGTCCGAGTCCAAGTCCGAGTCGCTAAGCCCCTACGGTGTAATACCCAGTTTTCTAAAATGAGGGTAATTTTAAACTTTTGTGTTTTTAATCATTTAATAATGGTATTTAAATTATGATACGATTTTTGGTAATTTTTATCAATTAAAAACTATTTTTAAGTCATGACCTATGATTTTGGTGTTGCTAGTGTGACCTTAGAGACTGTTTGACCTAGAGCCTGACCATGTGAGTAGAGGTTCAATTTAGTGCATTTAGCCTAGAGGATATTTTGGTCATTTCTGAATTTATTTGTCACGACCCGCACCCTAGAGTTAGGGCACGAGAACGTAACAACGCCCAGCCTACGCCGCAGTGTCGGCGGTAGAACGCTGTCCTAGGTCTCAATGCATCTATCAGTATAAGACTAAACAGTTTATACTCCCCGAATGGGGGTGACATAGCAGAATATAAACTCAATCACATCTAAGGTAGAGCATAAAGGAAGATAGATAAAACATGAAATCGAAAAAAGATACAACAGATAGAAGCCTTAGTGTCTAAGATACAAACTCAGAATACATCTCAAAACCCAAATACAGTAATCCATAAATACAACTCAAGATGACTGAAAATAAACTATAAGCAAAAACTCTAGCTATCTATGCAACCTCTACTGTCTCCTCTAGGCTAGCAGACAACCTCCAGGCTATCTGTAAAATTTATCAATATGTCCAGTCAGGATAGGAGCGAGCACATTACATCTCAACAGTTCATAGCAGGTTAGAAAATATAATCATGCAGTAAAATAAGATACATGTACTGAAAGAAATGCTATATGTAAATAGAGAGAGTTGTAATAGAAATATCTAATATAAATAGAGAACTAACATATGGCTAGTAAGTCAGAGTACAATATAGACATGTAAATGGCATAGGAGATTCTGATGCTACACTATAGAAGAGATTCTGATGCTACACTACTTGGATAGTATTCACATGTCTATTTCTACTCCCCCGTACTCCCAATCAATACACAAGGATCCAACCAGGTTATGTTATGATTCCATGCAAAGCCCCCCAAGGGTGATACATGGATGTCCTATAAATGGGGATTCTAGGAGATTCTAGCATACCCAGTAAATGAAATAAGAGATTCTAGGAGACTCTGTGATCATAAGAGTATATGTCACAAGTGATCAAAGAACCAGTGAAGCATAGTGATACGCCATGTAAGTGAAACACACAGAACATGTAGTACCCGATGCTTCCTAAGGATAACATCTCAAGAAGGGATCCATATAGTACCAATCCGTGTGACCAACGTGACAGTACAAGTAAACTAATTTAATGTAGGAAATAATTCTAAGCAGGATATAAAATGATCAGAGAATATACTCACCTGATATCTGAATGTCCAAGGTAAAGATACTATCCGAGGAGAGGTTTCTGGCTCCTAATTAGAACAGCACAAGTCACAACATGTCCAGAAGGGTAATATAAAGCACTACAATGCATTCTACATGAATCTAGGTCAAACTAGGCCAAAGTTAACCCTTGGTCAACTCTGGTCAACTGTACTAGTCAAACTAGGTCATGTCCTAACCCAGCAAGTCTTACTAGGCCTAACCAAGACTATTCTAGCAAGCACACATCAATACAAGGCTATACAAGCCAACATACACCCAACTCTATATAGCATGCAATTATTCAATACTTAAATAGGCAAGAATTCACATTGGATATACACTAGGTAATCTATTACTTTAAGCTGTATATGTCTACACATATATACACATGCATATATTGGTATTCAACATTAGGTCTATAATCATGGCATTTCAAATGGTTATATAAACTTATATATTACAACACAATATGCTAACATATATATAATATACATACATAGCTAAGTTAACTATATTCATAATTACTTATTTAAAAGGCTATGTGTGTGTATGTGAACATGGCAAAGGGGCAAGTGAGGGTTAAATGGGTATACATAGTGTATACATATCAAAGAGTGTCAAAGTGTAAGTGAACAATGTGTCAAGTGTGATAGTGTAAACATAGTGTAAGGGGGTACATGAGGTAATATAGGATTTGTGTTAACATAGAACATTACATCTCATTAACTTATATATTGCATATATTATATCTATTATTACATTACATTCATGCTTGTATTCATTCATCATTCATTTATTCTCTTGTACTACTATATGCACCATACATTACATACTATGGAACCTACATATTCATTACAAGCCATACTTATACATGCTTACATTAGATAGGATACTTATACCTCATACATCATTTATTTAACCATTTACTCATGCTTGCATTCTCTATTTAATTATATAATGTATATACATTAACATGGGTTAAAATCAAATAGAACATTATATTACACACAAGGGTGCACAAAATGCATATGCCGAATAGTAACTCCTACTAATAATAAATACTGTACCATCTCAACATGAATTAAAATCTAGGATTACAGTATGTTATAGATCTATGTGTTAGCTTTCCGAAACTTCAAACGGATCGCGTTTTCGTTTCCGAAAACTCCCGGAATCATAAAAACATCGAGAACGCATTTGTCTTTCGTACAGCTGACACTCAAATAATTCTCCAGAAAGTTATAGAAAGAATTAGGCCTACTAATACATGTTTTTGGAAAGCTAACTTCAATACGCTTCTTTTAAAAAAACGGAAGATTAAATCGAGCTTTGAGCTAGAAGTTATGACATTTCTAAGTTAGGGCTGAAATTAAAAACGTGGATAAAAATCATGACGGATTTGGGTAGTTTGAGACAAAAGAACACAAGTATATAACATAATATATCAAGAACTCACTCTCTACACTAATATATATATATATATATATATATATATATATATATATATATATATATATATATGTGACACTGTAGAACACATCTCCAATACAAAAATATGAGATTAAACATGTAATAATTCATTCATACATAACAACAACACATAGTGTGTCCAAATTTGGGATTTTTCCACATGGACACAAACACAACACAAAGGACACTCCTAAGACCTCCAAATGGACATGAAATGGACACAAATAGAGTTACAACCATGGGGGTCATTCCTATGGTTTCAAAATAGACCTATATGCATGAGAAAATGAAAAGGAGAAGGGAGTTATACCTTCCGGTAGATCGAATCGAAGAAAAGCCTTTCCGGAGCGACACCGACACGTAGAGATTCCAAATGACACGAACGAGCTCCGAATTCTCCCAAACTTGGGTAGCTTCCTCCTTGGCTAGAATGGAGAAGGAAAGAAGAAGATTTGGTGGCAAAATGGAAGGATTTGGTGGAGAAATTGCTAGGGATTGCTCTCTAAGAATTTGGGAAAGAACAAGAGAGAGAGTGTGGATGAGAAAAATAAAATGAACTTGAGCCTATCCTCTCCCAAAATGGCTGGCCATATAGGACTATTTGTCCTATTATGGTAAGATCCAAAATGCCCCCACTAACCTATTCTATGAGTATTAGAAAATGGCTAATTGGATGGGGCTAAATTAGTCATTCTAAAGTCTCTAATCACACTAACCTTATCCATAGTAATTAGTCTAACCTCTAACTAAAATATTTCTATCATGTGGACTAAAATTAATATCATGTGGGCCATGCCTAACTAGTGTGTGGGTCCTACTAGAGTCAAACTACCCCCGGGTCCCCGTTTCAAGTCGGATTGAGTTGAAATTCGAACCCGACTCAAATAACCCAAAAACAATATCATAAATAATAAAATAATATCAAAATAATTCAAAGAGGTCAAATGCAAAAATATTCTTAGGCCAAAAATGACATTAAAATATCATAATCACATGGTTAGGCTCTAGGTCAAACAGTCTCTAGGGTTTCACTAGCAAAACGTCAAAACCACAAGTTATTGATTTAAATAATTTTAAAATAATTTAAAATCACCAAAAATTTATATCATGAATTAAATATCATTATTAAAATAATTATAAACACGAAATTTCAAAATTACCCTCATTTGGGAAACTGGTTGCTACAACTCTACCCACCTTAGAAAAATTTCGTCCCCAAAATTTAAGATCGATAGTACTCCTTCTAGAGCCTCTAACCTACCCAATATCTAAGGTAACACTTCCTAACACTGGAATAATAAATGAATATCTAAAAAGTGTCAATCTAGGAATACCTCCAATACTGCTCTGCTGTACGGCGGTAATGGAACTTCAATAAAATATGGACTGGAACCTATATCCAAGGGACTGGACCTATTTTAAAGTGGTCTTAACTACGGATAAAAAGGAACTGATCATAGGCTATAGGTATGCTCAAACTATTATCTTCCTATTAACCATCTATTAATACATTCTATTACCATAGGAACGATGCATTACTAAGACATATAGGCCCCTATCTCTCATAACACATTTATACTCACCAAAAGACTAGTACATCCTATCAAGGCTGATACTATAATCTCTCATAAATCTCATAAGCTACATATTTATAGACACACATTCCCATATCAAGGACTAACCTATATATATCTACAACTGATACTAATGGGGTGACGTCCCTATTTTCCAACAATCAAGGTCTAATTTTTTTTATCTAAATCATGCAATTTGAAGGAATAGTATACAAGGTCAGGGCATACCGTAGCAGTTGGAAGTCTCACCTAGGTGCACTGGTCATTCTAGGTCAAAACAGTACTATGGTATCAACACACAAACAATCTATGGTGTCCTAATTGGGAAGGTAAGGGAACAACAATCATCAAGGTTGTAGGGCTGTCTACCATCCTATATAAAAATTGGTTATTAACAAGCAACTAAGAAATTATTAAAAGATTACTATTCCATAAAATGGCAAAAAATAAAAATTTTGGCATAACAAATCATAAATAGACTTTTGTCTTGACACGATCTAAGTTGATCAATTTCGGGATAAAACGAGATTTAGACAAGAAGGGAAATCAATAAAATCAAAGTATGAGCACGAGCATCCAATGATGGAGGACATTCAGGTCATGATTAAATTTAATTCGACTGAGTACGAATACGAGGTTCATAGGCGATGAAAAGATTTCAAGGAGAATTGTCAAGGCTGTCGCGAATGAGACTCTAGGATCAAGTTTAACTATGTCTCCATTCTCGTAGATTGATACATGAAAAAGCGAACCAAAGTGCAATAGGTTGATCAGACCATCATGTACCGGTTCTGATTAGACAATATGTTAGTAGGTGGCCACCCAATAAAATATGTCATGACCAAGCTCGAAAATAGATAAGCTTGCAAAACTAAGGCTAATTTAGCAGCACAAGATATAAGGGTGGTAATGATGAAAAGAATTACATAGTCCAAGTTTCTTAACCAACGGGTCAAGTAATCAGATAAGGTACAAGGTTAAGCATCTAAGAAAACAAGCAGAACACCATCACATGTCGGGTCGAAAGAATTGAGTCAAGGCTAGATTTCTAATTAAAATAAGAAGAAATTTAGTATAATGGTAGAGGTTATAGTTTAGCCAGTTGACCAGAAAATTATATCAAGAAAATAGAGTACAAGAAGACGGGTTTTAGTGGGACATGATATACCTACACGAAGGTGAGCTCGTCTAGGTCTTGCATATAAGATTTGTTGGAGGGTAACAGCTAGTATTACATTCCGAATATCAAAGTCACGATAAGGAACGTCAAGGATCTCAATTAGAAAGTGGGAGTTCAAGAGGTGGTAATTAATGCACAAAAATAATGAAGATCGAGTTAGTCATATGCTTCTGATACTTTTAAGTTTATCTGGTCATAACTTGCCAATCATATCTTTACCTCACCAGTCTCCATATAAAAATTTAACCTTTACTTAAACCCTTACCATGACTACCGTAGGCAATTCCCAATTTCTAAACATCACTCTTGAAGCACAACCCTCACATTTAGGAATCAACATTAACCATTTATTTAAATTTCCAAGTTCTTTCACCTTGTCTTAAATTTGACCCAAAACCTCTAAATCCTGTTTACGAATTCCTTGAACTTGTTCAAATTGTTCTCCTCGTATTATTTAATTTAAATCTCTAGGCCTTACAAAACTTATCTTCCATCATAAAATCAACTTCCATATTTTCTTCGACATACACCCATGAATATTATTCTCCTAAAAATATTTCACAACAATCTCTAAACTTCCATAACTTTATGCTCTCTCTATCCCTAGTCATTTCCTCGCAACATCTTTTTTAATATCCTTGTTAAACACAATTAACTTCTCTTTTCCATTACTAACCTTCTACATAGCCTCAGAGTAAAAGTTTTCCCCAGAATCAATAACCAAGATTTTTTAAGTTCTCAAAAATAGGTTGACCTCTGATATCCTCATTAGTTTTGAATACACCTATAAACTATCTCATAACCCCAAAATTTCTCTAAATGTAATTGTTTCCAGATTGGAAGTATACATCTCTTTATTCTATTCTAGACCTTTACCACATTTCTATCTCAAGTTTCCATATGGAACACTCCACATTTGATTTCCTTTAGATCATCATAAAATAACCAGTTACGTCTTCTCTGAGCTACATAATTTACGTCACTTCCTTAGCCTTTCCCATGCAAAAGATACGAAGATTCAAGGGTTTCGAAGTACATCTGGTAGGGATGACAAGATATGGGTAATTAATGTACTGAGACAGAGTTTAAGATAAGAGGTAAATAAGAATGCAAGAGAATAATGGCGAGAAAGAATAATGAAGATATGTTCCTTCTCATCGTTCAAACGAGAGGAACCCATCAAGCTTAAATTCAATAGCAAGGAATGGGGGTGAATCCAAACAAGAGGAAAAGGAATTCCAATTGAAGTTCAAAATGAGTTTCTCCGGGGTCGTCCCAGGAATCTCTCAAAGAATCTTAAGTGTGATTGAGTACCTTGGATTTGAAAATATTAATCTAAATATAAAATTAAATCAACAACTAATTTTTTTTATCAAAATCATCAACTAATACCAGGATTCAAAGTTCTACAATGAATCGACAAAATCAAATTCAAATCAAGGAAAAAGGTGAATCAAAACAAGGAAAAGGAGTTTAAATCGAAATTCTAAATGAGATTCTCAAGGGTCATCTCAGGAATCTCTCAAAGAATCCTAACAGTGATTGAGTATCCTCTCATCCTAATACCTTAATTTATATATCCTATAGCAGGCTCGTAGTAGTATAACTAAGTCGTTGCGCTACAACAAAATCGTACTAATGCGAATCTCGACCTACATGGGCCACCACTAAAAATATGTCACAACCCGCACCCTAGAGTTAGGGCACGAGAACGTAACAACGCCCAGCCTACGCCGCAGTGTCGGCGGTAGAACGCTGTCCTAGGTCTATCAGTATAAGACTAAACAGTTTATACTCCCCGAATGGGGGTGACATAGCAGAATGTAAACTCAATCACATCTAAGGTAGAGCATAAAGGAAGATAGATAAAACATGAAATCGAAAAAAGATACAACAGATAGAAGTCTTAGTGTCTAAGATACAAACTCAGAATACATCTCAAAACCCAAATACAGTAATCCATAAATACAACTCAAGATGACTGAAAATAAACTATAAGCAAAAACCCTAGCTATCTATGCAACCTCTACTGTCTCCTCTAGGCTAGCAAACAAACTCCAGGCTATCTGCAAAATTTATCAACATGTCCAGTCAGGACAGGAGCGAGCACATTATATCTCAACAGTTCATAGCAGGTTAGAAAATATAATCATGCAGTAAAATAAGATACATGTACTGAAAGAAATGCTGTATGTAAATAGAGAGAGTTGTAATAGAAATATCTACTATAAATAGAGAACTAACATGTGGCTAGTGAGTCAGAGTACAATATAGACATATAAATGGCATAGGAGATTCTGATGCTACACTATGGAAGAGATTCTGATGCTACACTACTTGGATAGTATTCACATGTCTATTTCTACTCCCCCGTACCCCCAATCAATACACAAGGATCCAACCAGGTTATGTTATGATTTCATGCAAAGCCCCCGAAGGGTGATACATGGATGTCCCATAAATGGGGATTCTAGGAGATTCTAGGATACCCAGTAAATTGGATAAGAGATTCTAGGAGACTCTGTGATCATAAGAGTATATGTCACAAGTGATCAAAGAACCAGTGAAGCATAGTGATACGCCATGTAAGTGAAACGCACAGAACATGTAGTACCCGATGCTTCCTAAGGATAACATCTCAAGAAGGGATCCATATAGTACCAATCCGTGTGACCAACGTGACAGTACAAGTAAAGTAATTTAATGCAAGAAATAATTCTAAGCAGGATATAAAATGATCAGAGAATGTACTCGCCTGATATCTGAATGTCTAAGGTAAAGATATTATCCGAGGAGAGGTGTCTGGCTCCTAATTAGAACAGCACAAGTCACAACATGTCCAGAAGGGTAATATAAAGCACTACAATGCATTCTACATGAATCTAGGTCAAACTAGGCCAAAGTCAACCCTTGGTCAACTCTGGTCAACTGCACTAGTCAAACTAGGTCATGTCCTAACCCAACAAGTCTTACTAGGCCTAACCAAGACTATCCTAGCAAGCACACATCAATACAAGGCTATACAAGCCAACATACACCCAACTCTATATAGCATGCAATTATTCAATACTCAAATAGGCAAGAATTCACATTGGATATACACTAGGTAATCTATTACTTTAAGCTGTATATGTCTACACATATATACACATGCATATATTGGTATTCAACATTAGGTCTATAATCATGGCATTTCAAATAGTTATATAAACTTATATATTACAATACAATATGCTAACATATATATAATATACATACATAGCTAAGTTAACTATATTCATAATTACTTATTTAAAGGCTATGTGTGTGTATGTGAACATGGCAAAGGGGCAAGTGAGGGTTAAATGGGCATACATAGTGTATACATATCAAAGAGTGTTAAAGTGTAAGTGAACAATGTGTCAAGTGTGATAGTGTAAACATAGTGTAAGGGGGTACATGAGGTAATATAGGATTTGTGTTAACATAGAACATTACATCTCATTAACTTATATATTGCATATATTATATCTATTATTACATTACATTCATGCTTGCATTCATTCATCATTCATTTATTCTCTTGCACTACTATATGCACCATACATTACATACTATGGAACCTACATATTTATTACAAGCCATACTTATACATGCTTACATTAGATAGGATACTTACACCTCATACATCATTTATTTAATCATTTACTCATGCTTGCATTCTCTATTTAATTATATAATGTATATACATTAACATGGGTTAAAATCAAATAGAACATTATATTACACACAAGTGTGCACAAAATGTATATGCCGAATAGTAACTCCTACTAATAATAAATACTGTACCATCTCAACATGAATTAAAATCTAGGATTAAAGTATGTTATAGATCTATGTGTTAGCTTTCCGAAACTTCAAACGGATCGCGTTTTCGTTTCCGAAAACTCCCGAAATCATAAAAACACCGAGAACGTATTTGTCTTTCGTACAGCTGACACTCAAATAATTCTCCAGAAAGTTATAGAAAGAATTAGGCCTACTAATACATGTTTTTAGAAAGCTAACTTCAATACGCTTCTTTTAAAAAAACGGAAGATTAAACCGAGCTTTGAGCTAGAAGTTATGACATTTCTAAGTTAGGGCTGAAATTAAAAACGTGGATAAAAATCATGACGGATTTGGGTAGTTTGAGACAAAAGAACACAAGTATATAACATAATATATCAAGAACTCACTCTCTACACTAATATATATATATATATATATATATATGAGATTAAACATGTAATAATTCATTCATACATAACAACAACACATAGTGTGTCCAAATTTGGGATTTTTCCACATGGACACAAACACAACACAAAGGACACTCCTATGACCTCCAAATGGACATGAAATGGACACAAATGGAGATACAACCATGGGGGTCATTCTTATGGGTTCAAAATAGACCTATATGCATGAGAAAATGAAAAGGAGAAGGGATTTATACCTTCCGGTAGATCGAATCGAAGAAAAGCCTTTCCGGAGCGACACCGACACGTAGAGATTCCAAAAGGACACGAACAAGCTCCGAATCCTCCCAAACTTGGGTAGCTTCCTCCTTGGCTAGAATGGAGAAGGAAAGAAGAAGATTTGGTGGCGAAATGGAAGGATTTGGTGGAGAAATTGCTAGGGATTGCTCTCTAAGAATTTGGGGAAGAACAAGAGAGAGAGTGTGGATGAGAAAAATAAAATGAACTTGAGCCTATCCTCTCCCAAAGTGGCTGGCCATATGGGACTATTTGTCCTATTATGGTAAGGTCCAAAATGCCCCCACTAACCTATTCTATGAGTATTAGGAAATGGCTAATTGGATGGGGCTAAATTAGTCATTCTAAAGTCTCTAATCACACTAACCTTATCCATAATAATTAGTCTAACCTCTAACTAAAGTATTTCTATCATGTGGACTAAAATTAATATCATGTGGGCCATGCCTAACTAGTGTGTGGGTCCTACTAGAGTCAAACTACCCCCGGGTCCCCGTTTCAAGTCGGATTGAGTTGAAATTCGAACCCGACTCAAATAACCCAAAAACAATATCATAAATAATAAAATAATATCAAAATAATTCAAAGAGGTCAAATGCAAAAATATCCTTAGGCCAAAAATGATATTAAAATATCATAATCACATGGTTAGGCTCTAGGTCAAACAGTCTCTAGGGTTTCACTAGCAAAACGTCAAAACCACAAGTTATTGATTTAAATAATTTTAAAATGATTTAAAATCACCAAAAATTCATATCATGAATTAAATATCATTATTAAAATAATTATAAACACGAAATTTCAAAATTACCCTCATTTGGGAAACTGGGTGCTACATTATTTGAGCTTATTGTGATTTATTAGAATTGTTTGGAATTTATGGAAATTTATGTGATTTTTAAAATTAATTAATTAGTTGCTAGGTGGTATCTTGGTTCTAGACTAGATTGGGCCTAACCTAGAAGTGAGACTTAACCTATAGACTAAGTGGGACTTGTTAGTTTAAGTCATGGTTAGAAAATTGGTAGATAATTACTTTTGGGATTATTAGTTAGAATGAGGTGTTTTGAGAATAGGCCTTTAACTAGGAAGCCTAGAAACCCACCAAGAGAGGGTGGCCCATGGCCCAACTAACTAAAACCCTAACCCTAGAGTTTTAGCCATAGGGAATCCCACCCCTATATAATGTCTCTTCCATTAGTTGTAGCCTCCTTAAGAAAGTTTCCAAGTTTACAAGAAGGAGAGGTATAGAAATCTTCCTCAAGCCCTAGTTTCTTCATTTTAATTCCTTTTCCACGCTAGTCTTTTGTATTAGTTCCTAATCCAGCTCTATTTCATGTCCATGGAGAGAAACCTCAGCTTTGGAGCAATTTGGAGCATTGGGCTAGCAAAGAGGAATCCTCATTTTAGGAGTTTTCTTGAGGAAGAACAACCAATAGATAACCCTATCTAAACTTATTAGATTTTTGATTTTTTTGCATATTTTCATAGCCCTAGGTGTCCCCTAGCCGTAGGTATTGGATTTGCGTCGAGTCGTGTCCATTTCGTGTCCGTATCGGATACGTATCATAGTGTATGTGTAGGTGTTTGTTAAAATGTCACATAGGACTTTATTTTTGAATTTTGAAAAACTAATTACATAGATACCTAGATCTAGGTATGTATGTTAATCTTTGTGAAGACTGAAATTGATTTTGTGTCGTATTTGTGTCGGAATTGGACACGCACACACACGTACAGACCCCGTGCACATGCCCTGCTGCCCGTGTCCTGTTTTTTACCGGACACGCCACATTTGGACAGAAAATTTTGTGTGAACAATAACTAGGTTACTGACATGAAGTGTATAAATTTTTATTAGATATTATTTAGTGGACTGTGAGAAATTTTGCCCGCACCAATTCCCTATTGTGTGCACATGCACAGAATTGCCTCACTGAAACGTACTCACACATACTACACGACACCACGTGAACACATTACAGGCGGTTCGACACTTACTCCTACCCCTGGCGAATACGTGTGCACGGCCACGTGTCCCCATGTGGCCTGTGTCGTGTCAGATACGAGTGCACACGTGCACGAGACAGCGTATCTGTGTGTGCACGAGAGTGGTTCATGATGTTTGGACATGCCGTATCCGGCATGGGGTGACACGATATGACTCTGGGGACACGAGCACATATGGGGGTTTAATTATTAGCCTTTTAGTTATAATATTAACATGTTTTGATTCATCAATTCACATTTTTTTCCTAATCTCTGATACGGACTAGTATCAGAGGCTTCACCTTGTAAGTTCACTGTTTAATTCAAGATTAAATATCAAATTCAAATGTTAACCTATTGATTAGTTGCTGTATATATGTGGGACTTGGTTACCAACCTGTATTGAAAATTAAACTAAGTTTTCATGATGTAAAACGTGTTTTCCCCAAATACCTGATATTGTACAGTAACATTCGCATTCTCTGATTTTCATAGAGTTTTAATCCAATCTCATGATTAATTATCTGTTTTACATGTGTTATTATATAGCTGGGTATGTGTTAAGATGTTGGGGTTTCATATGGGGACTTGTTTGGGTTTGTGATGAATTTTCGAGTGTGTTATGACACTCCAAACCTTGACTGAACAGCTGTGTGCACTGTTTGCATATAGTTCAGTTTCATACTTAATACATGCTCTACATGTTCATGCATTTCAGTAAGCTATAGTTCAATATGTTAGGGTTGTTTTAGTCTTGTGTGTTGCATTGAATTCCTGAGAATGCGTGTACATTGCACGGTTAACTTATGCACACAAGCACGAGCCACTTGAGACACTAACACATGTATTCCCATGAAGACAGTGAACACACTATTTTCCTGTGCAATTGCTTTATTAAACTGAGATTTATGTCACTGACTTTCTAAGTTTAACACCCTATTTTACTGTCACATTGACACAGGTGCACTGATCCCAGATTTCACTAACCAACCATTGTCTAAAACCTGAAAATACTATTTCCTAATTGAACCCTATCATATTGACACCCATAAAACTGAGATTGTTATGATCACAAGCTCACACACACACATGATGAGAACATATTGCCAGCACACTGTCCTGAAATATGGGTACACACATGAATGTTTACACACACACACACACACACATTGTCACCTAGACACACTCATACACTGTATTGATTCCCTTTTCTGTTTTCACCAAGACACTGAATCCCTGAACACATTCATTACTATCATATACTTGCATTATCCCCTGCATATGGATTCATTCCATTAGACATGCCTGCAACTCAGTTACCTGTAGCTTACATTGCATGTCTTCTAAAGTGAACCACATGCTAACCTATTACCCAGATTACCTGAAACCTTAACCTTACTATGGCTTTATACCTGTCACTTGTAAACTATCTTAACTGAACACTAACCCCCCCCACTATCTCTCTATAGGTATATGTATACATATATAATATATAACCTTGTGTGATAAATATAATGTATTATAGATATATGCATATTGCCTATATAATTAGCATGTATGAATATGTGTAAATTGAATATGTGTGCATGCCTATATTATTGTGTTGGCTTGTATAGATTTGGTTGGTGTGTGCTTGCTAGGATAGACTGGTTAGGCCTAGTGAGACTTATTAGACTTGTTTGGGTTAAGTTTGACCTAGTTGACCTAGTTTGACTAGTGTGGTTGACTAGAGTTGACCAAGTGTTGACTATAGTCTAGATTGACCCTAGACAGCATGCAGATACATTGTACATTTCATTTATCACCCCCTGTATACATCTTGACTTGTGTTGCTCTAAATAGGAGTCAGATACCTCATCTCGGACAATACATTTACTTCAGTTATTCAGATACCAGGCGAGTACATTCTCTGATCATTTCATAACTTGCTTAGAATTATATTCCTGCTCTAGTTTACCTTATTTGATGCTGTCACGATATTATCACGGATTGGTACTATATGGATCCCTACATTGAGATGTTATCCCCCTCGGGAGCATCGGATACATCATGTCGTGTGTTTCATGTACATCATGTATTTCTCGCTCTCATGTTATTTATGTTTCTCATGTGCTTCATGCTCGTTCATGCATGCTCGTGTACTCTCATGTGCTCTCATGTTCGGTCATGTTTCTCATGTATAACCTATACTTCATGTACACTCATTTATGAGCCCTCATGTGAACTTCATGTGCACCCATTTATGGGCCTTCATGTGAATTTCATGTGCACTCATTTATGAGCCCTCATGTATACTTCATGTGCACCCATTTATGGGCTTTCATGTGAAAATCATGTGCGTAACATAACTTGTCTGGATCCTTGTGTATTGATTGGGGGTATGGAAGAGTATAAATAGTCAAGTGAACAATTCCAAAGTAGTATAACCATGTGCGCCTCTTTAGTATATTCATGTGCAAATCCAGCCGTTCACATGTCGACTTTGTACTCTAAATCCCTAGTCACTGGTAGCTCTCTATTTATAGTAGATATTTCTATTACAGTTCTCTCTTTATTTACATCATGTACTTTCTTTCAGTTTCATGTTTCGTATTCTCTTGCATGTTTATATTTTTTAACCTGTTATGATCTACGTGAGATGTATTGTGCTCGCTCCCGTCCTAACTGTACCTGTTGAAAATTTTACAGAGGATGATGAGGAACCCTGCACCCCTTACTATGGAGCTTGCCTAGATGACACTCGCGACCTGGACCCCTGGGGAGGTTCAGGCAGCTGCTGAGGACGATACCTTGCTTAGTATATATAGCTTAGATTGTTCTTTCATTTCATGATTAGTTATTGTCCATGATTTCAGAGTTGTATATTTTAGAGATGTTGAGTCTGGTAGTTGTTAACTTTGATTATTTTACTTCTTATTGTACCTCAATTGAGGATTTTCTTATCTATTCCATCGTGCTACATTCTACCCTTAGATTGTGATTGAGTTGTACCTTCTGTGATTGGCCTCCTATTGGAGAGTATTTTATATTATGTAGTTATAGTTTATGACCTAAAACAGCGTTCTACCATCGACACTGCAGCGTAGGCTGGGTGCTGTTACGCACTCGTACCCTCACGGTAGGTGCGGATCGTGACATACAGGGCTTACCTCCAAACGAATAAATTCCAAGAGCAAAAAGGTAATGCTTTACCATGGAGTCTTAACCTTACCTCCTAGTAAAACCACCCACATGGTTCCCCCTTAGGGGCACCATCCCATGTGCATATCTCAACAACACATACCAAGTATATATATTGAGATACCTCATGATTCTTTTCCAATATGGGACTAAACTTTACTAGGCATGTGTTGAGAGCAAGATCTCTTCACATATTACAAAGGAAAAGCTCCAACAATATATGGCTCTAGCTTAAGTGGCTAGAGCGGGAGGGCTCACCTAGGGGAGGTCCTAGGTTTGAGCCCTCCCCCCGAGATGGTTGTTGTCACGCCCCAGAACCAGAATACTGGAGAGCGGGGGCAGACATAGCCAGCTACGTATATTGAAATAGAAATCACCTCGATATACGGTCACGGCTGTCTAGACATGTGAGGGTTTTCTACAAGCCAACAGTCTCTTATAGTTAAGCCTATTGTCTCAATCTCAAGCAAGTAATATAATCACAAGATGTTTGACCACCAAATATACAATAAAAGGCGTCCCAGATATTACATATCAGCTGATCATGAAGCTAGTCGTACAAAATGCTAGGACTAGCAAGAGTTAAGTCATACATGATCAACCCTAGGATTTGTTAATCATGTTTACAGCCCGTAGGCAGACAGTAAGTAAAGTACATCGAGCTAACATGTGCTCGTTGGCTAAATGTCTCAAAAGAATAATTTTTACAATAGAGTGAGCAAAACAAAATAGAAAACCCACTCTTGGCCCGGATTCCGTCTAGTGTTCACCATTGGGCTGGAAGCTTGGTAGATCCTCGGGAGCTGCTCAGAAATCTGGCTACACAAAACCAGCTGGGTCAACCCCAGAAAGAGCAAGTGCCACAAGGGGGCCACAAAATAAGAACAAAAGCCAGCAATCAGCACAAAAAAATATAATATTAAAACTAGAATTTATGAAAACATGCCAGGGTGATGTACGACGAGATAACCATGGGACTATTCCGATAACCAGGTTACAACCCGTAAACCAAACAAGGACCGGGGTTGTAATCCTTCATCTGAACAGAACTTAGTCTCCCGCCATTTATCGACAAGATAATAATGTAAGCAATCAAGACAGGAAGCAATCTTGCATGGGATCAAGACATGACTAGACTGGTTATACCTCATTCAATCAATCACGGCCAAGCAGATCCTACGGCTTACTACTATACTAACTAGGGTTATCACAGGCCTAATTACTAACAAGATGCAGTAAAATTGTTCCACAGCCACAAGCCCTGTAGACCATCCAGGCTACCCAGGACGAAAGATTAGGGTTGAATTCAGGTGGATACATCGTCCAGGAGACGCATATACCCTTAGGTGACTTAGAGGGTGCAACACGCGACGGTGTGCTGGAAATGTGCCCTACTCGACGGCAGGCTACAGATCCCAAGAGCGTCCAGGTAACGGGATTGCCCGTAGCTGTGTCATCTCTTCAAGACTAATGTGTTATTCTAGTTATTATCCTTAATCCATTTTAGTAGGTACTCCTGACCGTGGTACTCAGGAGTCCCATCCTAGACATGATGCAAGACAGGACAAGTGGATTTAACAAGCAAGCAAGAAAGAACTACCCACGGTGTCAAGGCAGGTCAAGTTAAAATAAATCATGTCAGGAGTGCGCCACAACGGGCCACTATCATATCAGGTTGGTTATGTCAGGAGTGCACCACTACGGGTCACTGTCGTGTTATGCTAGTTCCTTGCCATACCAAGCCATGTACAATAGTCATTCTAAACATATTAAGTAAAATCAAGTTCATGACAAAAGGCGTAAGGATATAAAATGGGCATAAAATATCTAATAAAATATCAAAATACGGGCCAGGGGGATGCGTACGCATAAAAGTACGCACGCAGGGGGAATGTATACGCAATAAAACACGCACGCAGGAGGGCAGCGTCACGTACGCAGGAAAACTGCATTCGTGAAAAGTCACGCACGCTCAAAGGGCACAGTGTACGTGAAAGTCACGCACACTCGGGAAGTAGCGTACGTGAAAAGTCACGCACACTCGGGGAGCAGCGTTCGTGAAAGTCACGCACCCTCAAGGGAGCAGTGAACGTGAAAGCCACGCACGCTCCAGGAAGCAGCTGCGTGAAAAGTCACGCACGCTCCAGGAAGCAGCTGCGTGACAAGTCACGCACGCTCCAGGAAGCAGCTGCGTGAAAAGTCGCGCAGGCTCACTCAAGGCAGCGTACGTGAGAAAGTCACGCAGGCTCAAGGAGACACGCTTCCAACAGGAAGCGTACTCAAGTCTGCGTACGCAGCGCTAAAGAGTGCGCGTAGCTCAGTGTGCGTGAGCTAAACAGCTCTGCACACTGCTCACTGTCTCCTCCAAACAGCAAGAACACCATGGATGAACCCAAAGCTTCTAAGCATCATAACTTGGTCATCCGAACTCCAAATCCGGATTTCCAAAGTTCCAACTGGAGTGAAATTGAATGCTCTTCCACATGGAAACATCAAAACCCATGAAAATCTAACAAAGTAGATCAAACCATGCAAAATCCGAAAATAGCTAAACCTAGATCTAGAACAAAGGAAGCTCCAAATCATAAAATAACAAGTTCTAATGTTGATCACCATGTCCTAATCTAGCAAATGGACAAAGAAAAATAGGGTTCTTATGTGGTGGCAAGATGCACTTGCCTAAGGGTTGGGGAATTGTGTGGAGGAAGAAGAAGAAGAAGAAGAAATTAATAGTGGTTATGAAGAGAGAGAAGAGGTTGGTGGAGTTATAAAGAGGGTGTTATGGTATTTTTGAGGGTGGAGCTTAGGGCTATGGTGTTCCAACACATAAACCAAACCAAACCGATTCCAAACCAATTAAAATCGAGCCAAGTCCAAAACCCAAAATACGAGAAATACTGAAATTCCACAAGTTGAGAAAATAAAAATACATGCCAAAATCCAGATACGAGTATAAATACGAAATATGGGAATACGGGAAATGAGGGTGACAACTCTACCCACCTTAAAAGAATTTCGTCCTCGGAATTTAATCAAGGAGCTAGAGATTGTCACGACAAGCTACACTAAGCACAGGCAAGTTACACTAAGCAGTTCAATCATACAATCATACAATGCAAGCAAGGAAGGGAAAACGTAAGGCATAAGAAAGACATTATACCTCACGAGTCAAACAGGTAGGGATATCGCGATCGGATGTCGTCCTCACGCTCCAACGTTGACTCATCCAGAGAGTGATGACCCCAAGCAACACGGACTAATTTAATAGTCTTGTTCTTGAGTATCTTTTCCCTCCGGTCCAAAATAGACACGGGCCTCTCCTCATACGAAAGGTTGGTACCAACAACCAATTCCGAATGGTCTAGAATGTGGCTCGGGTCTGGAATATACCGTCGCAATTGGGACACATGGAATACATCATGCACCTCACTTAGCGACGGCGGAAGAGCGAGACGATAGGATACATCTCCTACTCGCTCTAGAATATCGAACGGCCCTATATACCTAGGACTAAGCTTTCCCCGCACGCCAAAGCGAATGACGCCGCGGTTAGACGAGATCCTAAGGAATACATGGTCGCCGACAGCAAATTCTAAGGGACGTCGATGAGCATCGGCCCAATGGCGTTGGCGGCCCTGGGCAACTCGGAGGTGATCTCTGACCTTCCTGACCACTTCAACCGTCTGGGAAATCAACTCGGGTCCGAGCATCTGCCTCTCTCCGACATCGTCCCATGCTAGCGGGGATCTGCACTTCCTGCCATAGAGAGCCTCGAAGGGTGCCATCTGGATACTGGCCTGATAACTGTTGTTGTACGAGAATTCTACCAGGTGCAGATGATTCTCCCATGAACCACCGAAGTTAAGGGTGCAAGATCTCAACATATCTTCAAGAGTCTGGATTGTGCGCTCTGACTGACCATCCGTCTGTGGGTGATAAGCTGAGCTGAACTGAAGACGAGTCCCTAAACTCTTCTGTAAGCTGCACCAAAAGTGTGATGTGAATCTTGAATCCCTGTCTGAGGTGATGCTGACTGGCACGCCGTGAAGCCTGACGATCTGCCTGAGGTACATCTCTGCTAGCTGCGCCGTCGACTGTCTAACTCTGAATGGGGAAAAGTGTGCCACCTTGGTAAGCCTGTCCACAATTACCCAAATAGCATCTCTGCCGGCCGGAGATCTAGGCAATCCGGTCACGAAATCCATGGTTATATGTTCCCATTTCCATTCTGGGATCGGTAAGGGTTAAAGAAGTCCAGCGGGCCTCTGATGTTCAGCTTTAACCTGTTGGCAAACCAAACACCGAGAGACAAACCGGACTATCTCCCTCTTCATGCCATTCCACCAGAAATACTGACGAATATCACGGTACATCTTCGTACCACCCCGGATGAATAGAATACTGTGAACTGTGGGCTTCTGCCATGACTTCCTGTCTGATATCTCCACTGGGTACACAAAGACGAGTGTCGTGCCGAAATGTATCGTCTTCATGGATACATAACTCTGGCCTTCTTCCTGCTTCATACTCTACTCTGAGTCGCTGGATCTTGGAATCTGTTGACTGCGCCACACGGATTCTCTCAACTATGCTGGACTGAACCTGTAGGCTGGCCATTAATGCCACACTAGTTGGAAGAACCACTTCAATTCCCATCTTCTGAAGATCTGCCAATAATTCTGGTTGTGCCGTCAGGAGATAAACTCCGGCTCTCCTGCTCATCTGCTACAACGTTGGCCTTCCCGGGATGATATTGTAAATCCACATCATAGTCCACCAGTAGCTCGAGCCATCTTCTCTGCCGCATATTAAGGTCCTTCTGGGTGAAAACATACTTCAGGCTCTTATGATCAGTAAAGATCTCCACTCTATCTCCGTGCAAGTAGTGTCTCCACAACTTCAAAGCAAACACTACCGCCGCCAATTCCAAGTCGTGGGTCGGGTAATTCTTCTCATGATCACAAAGTTGGCGTGACGCATAAGATATTACCTTTCCATGCTGCATCAAGACACACCCCAATCCTCTGCCTGAAGCGTCGCAATAAACTGTAAATCCTCTGGTCCCATCTGGAAGGGTGAGAATGGGAGCCGTTATCAAACCTCGCTTCAACTTCTCAAATGATTCCTGACACTCTGCTGTCCAAACAAACGGCACATCCTTGCGGGTCAACTGGGTCATCGGCGCTGAAATCCTTGTGAAATCTGAAACGAACCGCCGGTAGTAGCCGGCCAATCCAAGAAAGCTGCGAACCTCTGCCACTGAGCTGGGTACCAGCCATGACTCGATAGCCACAATCTTCTGGGGATCCACTTCCACTCCTTTTCGGGTAATGATGTGACCCAAATACGAAATGTGATCGAGCCAGAACTCGCATTTACTGAACTTGGCGTACAACTGATGCTCCCTAAGCATCTGGAAGACGACTCTGAGATGCTGCTCATGCTCTGCTTCACTCTTGCTGTAGACCAGGATATCATCTAGGAACACGATCACAAATTAGTCCAAGTAAGGCATGAAAATATGATTCATGAGGTCCATGAATACGGCCGGCATATTGGTCGCTCCAAAGGGCATAACAAGGAACTCCCAATGTCCATACCTTGATCTGAATGCTATCTTCGGGATGTCCTGCTCTCTGACTCTGATCTGGTGATATCCTGACCGCAAGTCAATCTTCGAGAACACTGAAGCCCCTCTGAGCTGATCAAACAAGTCATCTATCCTCGAAGAGGGTATCTATTCTTGATTGTCACTGAGTTCAAGGTACGATAATCAACACATAGCCTGGACGTACCATCGTTCTTTTTCACAAGAAGCATCGGGGCTCCCCAAGGCGATCCACTAGCACGGATGAATCCCTTGGTCCTCAGTTCTTCAATCATTTTGTACAAGATCTCCAACTCTGAAGGCGCCATCCTGTAGACTCGCTCTGATACTGGTGCTATTCCGGGGATTAAGTCTATAGTGAACTCAATCTCCCGCTCTGGCGGCATCCCTGGAAGCTCCTCTGGAAAGACATCTGGAAACTCTTCAACTATTCGGGGTAACTGCACTGCTGCTACTGCCATCCGCAATGCTGGAAAAGATGGCTCCAGTGCGCCTCTGGAAAACGTAAACTCTGGCTCGCCGGGGATACTAAAGACAACTCTGCCAATATGGCAGTCTATCCTAGCATACTGGTTCCTCAACCAATCCATGCCTAGGACTACATCATAGTCTGCCATAGGAAACTCTATGAATCTAGCGGGGAACTCCCTACCGCTAACTACGATCCGACACGAGGAAAACACTCGATCTACTCCCACCAGGCCATTACCAGTAAGTATATTGAGCCTCACTGATAATGACTCGGGCTACAATCCTATCTGTGTCGCGAATCGTGCAGACATGAATGAATGCGATGCACCAGAATCAAACAATACCGAAGATGGAAAGGAGTTGACGAGAATAGTACCTGCCACAACCTCACCTGGTGCAACTTCTTCTTCCATAGCCATCATCATGGCCTGACCTTGTTCTCTGACTGCTGGTCCCCTCTGCTAGAAACCTCTCTGCCTATTCTGGGTCTGAGCTTGGGCTTGTGCATACTGCTGGGGATGTTGTTGCTGGAATGCCTG
Source organism: Iris pallida (assembly GCA_029216955.1). Classification (NCBI taxonomy): domain Eukaryota; kingdom Viridiplantae; phylum Streptophyta; class Magnoliopsida; order Asparagales; family Iridaceae; genus Iris; species Iris pallida. The sequence goes on from JANAVB010044700.1 coordinate 37,475, forward strand.
AGACTGAGGCGGCAAGGGCCTCGAAGACTGATGCTGTTGAACTGGTGCTGGGGTCGGTCCTCTCACGAAGAGCTAGAAGGGTTGGATGCAGATGAACCACCCTATTCGGGCAAGCTCATATCCTATGATCTGCTGCTCCACAAGCCAGGCACAATCCCTGCACCCTACGGCAGTCTGCCACCACATGCCATGGCTTTCCGTAATGAGAACATCACATCACGGAAGTCTGCTTCTGCTTCTGCTGCTGCGGGTACGTCGGGGTCGAATGCTGAACCGACATAACTGAGGCTGCCCGCCTCGGAGTCCCAATGGTCAAACTTCTAGCTGCCGGGGCTGGAGCTGATGATTGCTGCATCTGGCTATGGGACCGCTTCCTACCTCCGGTCCTATCCACAATCCTCTGGGAGGTGTACTCATGCCTCCTAGCTGCTCTGAAGATTGCATCGAACGTCTGGTGCTCGAACTGCTCCACTGCTAACAAGATCTCCAAATGCAGTCCCTGCTGGAACCGCTGGGCCCTATCAAACTCGGTCGCCACCAATGTGGGGGCAAACCTACTGAGTCTAGAAAACTCTGATGCATAACTGTCGACTGTTCTGCCTCCTTGCTTCAAGTTGGTAAATCTGGTCTGCAGGTCGTACCGAGCTACAGCATCAAAGTACTTCGTCTGGAATCTCTCTCTAAATACTGCCCAAGCAATGGGTGCCACTAATCCCGTGGCCTGCGTCGCCCACCAACTGCGAGCCAAGTCCAACAACTGTAGGCGCACCACCGCCACTTTCTCATTCTCGGGTGTCCTGGCTGCTTCCAGAATCACCTCGGTATCCTGAAGCCATGCATCCGCGACAATCGCATCCTCGCTGCCGTCGAAGAAAGGAGGGTTCAATCGCTTGAAGCTGTTCGCCGCCTGATTCCCTGGATGTCTGCCTCGGGTCAAAGCATCTTGAACTGTCTGGTGCAGGGCATCGCTTCGACGATCTGAAAAGCTATCAAGGTTCTGATGAGGCCTACTAAGGTACCATCATCTGGCTCCGCGGGCTGGAGGGCCGGCCGAACTGGTGACTCTCCTCCCGTATGCACCACTTTGGAGGCTACTCCGGAATGCTGGGCTTGATCTCCGGGTTGCTGCTGACCCACGGGAAGTGCTCCACCTCGTTGATCGGTAGGACCATGTACAGTGCCGCTGAAGAAGACGACACAGAGAAACAATAAGGAAGGACCAGGACAGATCAACGATACAAGCATGTAATCAGGGTAAGAATTTCAGGGATTTGAAAATACGAGCGGAGATCAAAGGCGAATACTGATTGAGACATCTATTCTGTAAATCCTCACATTTCTTGATTTACAAGACCTGCATGGGCCACCACTTAAACCATGTCACGCCCCAGAACCAGAATACTGGAGAGCGGGGGCAGACATAGCCAGCTACGTATATTGAAATGGAAACCACCTCGATATACGGTCACGGCTGTCTAGACATGTGAGGGTTTTCTACAAGCCAACAGTCTCTTATGGTCAAGCCTATTGTCTCAATCTCAAGCAAGTAATATAATCACAAGATGTTTGACCACCAAATATACAATAAAAGGCGTCCCAGATATTACATATCAGCTGATCATGAAGCTAGTCATACAAAATGCTAGGACTAGCAAGAGTTAAGTCATACATGATCAACCCTAGGATTTGTTAATCATGTTTACAGCCCGTAGGCAGACAGTAAGTAAAGTGCATCGAGCTAACAGGTGTTCGTCGGCTAAACGCCTCAAAAGAATAATTTTTACAATAGTGTGAGCGAAACAAAATAGAAAACCCACTCTTGGCCCGGATTCCGTCTAGTGTTCACCATTGGACTGAAAGCTTGGTAGGTCCTCGGGAGCTGCTCCGAAATCTGGCCACACAAAACCAGCTGGGTCAACCCCAGAAAGAGCAAGTGCCACAAGGGGGCCACGAAATAAGAACAAAAGCCAGCAATCAGCACAAGAAAATATAATATTAAAACTAGAATTTATGAAAACATGCCAGGGTGATATACGACGAGATAACCATGGGACTATTCCGATAACCAGATTACAACCCGTAAACCAAACAAGGACCAGGGTTGTAACCCTTCATCTGAACAGAACTTGGTCTCCCACCATTTATCGACAAGATAATAATGTAAGCAATCAAGACAGGAAGCAATCTTGCATGGGATCAAGACATGACTAGACTGGTTATACCTCATTCAATCAATCACGGCCAAGTAGATCCTACGGCTTACTACTATACTAACAAGGGTTATCACGGGCCTAATTACTAACAAGATGCAGTGAAATTACCACAGCCACAAGCCCTGCAGACCATCCAGGCTACCCAGGACGAAAGATTAGGGTTGAATTCAGGTGGGTACATCGTCCAGGAGACGCATATACCCTTAGGTGACTTAGAGGGTGCAACACGCGACGGTGTGCTGGAAATGTGCCCTACTCGACGGCAGGCTACAGATCCCAAGAGCGCCCAGGTAACGGGATTGCCCGTAGCTGTGTCATCTCTTCATGACTAATGTGTTATTATCCTTAATCCATTTTAGTAGGTACTCCTGACCGTGGTACTCAGGAGTCCCATCCTAGACATGATGTAAGACAGGACAAGTGGATTTAACAAGCAAGCAAGAAAGAACTACCCACGATGTCAATGCAGGTCAAGTT
>JANAVB010044701.1:0-20000 GCA_029216955.1 Iris pallida
AGCCCACTTCGTCTTCTCCGGCTAGAACCCTAATCCACTTCATTCTCCACCATGGCCACAGCTTCCTTTGCCTGAACCCTAGGTCTCACAACTCCTCCGACGAAAACCCTAGATTTAGGTAGTCGAAACCCTAGATCTGGCCTCTTCCTCTTCCCAGTCTCTGAAATCTAACCCTAGGTTCCCAATCTCTAGGTCAGAAACCCTAGATCTCTAGGTCGTCTTCTTCATTGGTTCGAAACCCTAACCCTAAGTCCTTCCTTTCATCACAACCCTAGACCCAAAGGCAAGCAAGGAAGAGAGGGGAAAAGGAGATCGATGAGGAATCTCACCAGCCGCGGTGGGGATGTCGATCCACGGCGCCGGCGAGTAGATCCAAGCACTGACGGCGAGCCTCGTCCTCCGGTGGTGGCTCGGCGAGTCTGGTGGTGTCTCGGCAAAGCAGGCTTCGTCGAAGTCTCCTCGGTTCGGGCACTGATGGCGGTGATGCTCCTCCGCGGTGGAGGAGACTGGTCTGGCTTGGTCGACGGTGACCCCTCAGCGAGGCGGCTTCAGGGAGGCAGTGGCGCAAAACTCGAAGGGTCGGCGTGGACCACGAGGCGACCTCTCGTGCTTCGAAGAGCACGAGAATCGAACGGTGGCGCGGTCTGCGAGGGCGGTGGCTCGCCAGTCGAAGCGAGCTCTGGCGGTGCACACAGCCCAAGATGGCTCAGCTGTAACACCCACTTTTCCAAAATAAGGGTAAATTTGAAATTTTGTATTTTAAATCATTAAAGTATTTGATTTTAGTCATGATATAATTTTTGGTGATTTTTAGTTATTTTAAAACTATTTAATTGAGTGAAATGTGAATTGGTGTTTTGCTAGTGTAACATTAGTCATACATGACCTAGAAGACTAATCATGACCAATGAGACCTAATCATGTGTTTAGGATTTCAATTTTCTACTTTTAAGCCTAGGGATATTTTAGTCATTTTGACACTTTTGTGAATTGGTGAATTATATTAATTAAATATGTGTTAGTTGAATTGTTGAGTCTTGACCTAGAAGTTAGCGTAATCTAGATTGTTAATCATGACCCTAGAGACTAAGTTAGAGGGTTTCATTAAAGTAATTACATTAGTGAAATATCTAGATATTTGTAGAAAGATATTTTAGACTAAAGGTTAAAGGATGCTACTTTAATTGTGAGCCCTTAGATTAGCTAGAAATTGTTGGAGAAACCTTAGCCCCTCATCCTAAACCCTAACCCTAACTTATTGGCAGCCAACACACATCCCCACCCCCTATAAATGCATCCCATTAATCATTTGCATCATTTTTAATTCATTTTATTTGCCTCTTTTGTGTTCTTCCCTAAACTTCTCCCCAAATATCCAAAACAACTCCAAATTGAGCCAAACTTCTTGCATTGGGATCCCCTACCATTGAGGATGCTAAGGGGAGCTAGCTAGCAAGGTTGCACAAGCTTTGGGCATCATCTTTTGAAGAAGAACACCCCCCCTTTCTAGGTTTTTATTGAGTTTTCACTTAATAGGTAAAATGCCTCAAAACCTATGTATATTGTGATTTCTCTTCATGAATGCATGCATATAGGTACCAAGGATCTATAGGCTAAGTTTTGTAGGAATTAGATAGGGTTTGGTGTCCGTATCGGACACATATCTAGGTTAATATTAAAGTGTTTGATGTATTGCCTCAATGAACTTTTTGTTCTCCATTTTCAAAACAAATTATATATTTTGAAAGCTCCTGATGTGTGGTATATATTTCGTGAAGACTGAGTCGTGTTTGGTGTCGTTTTCGTGTCGTATTTTGTGCTGGACACGCAGCATGGGGGCTCGGTCGAGTGCCCTGCTTCCAGTGTCCGATTTCTCTTAGGACACGACACTTCGTGACACCAAACTTGGTGTGTGCGTGGCCCTAGTGACTGACAGGACTCCCACGAAATTTCGTGGGTCCTCGTTCAGTGTGCACGGAGAAATTGTCGCTGCACGGGTTTTACACTGACTGGTTCAGTCGATTTTTTATGAACTGATACGCACTTCTGGACACGACACCGTAACACGTGGACCCGTGTCAGGCTGTGTCAGACCTAGAGCTATACTAGGCGAACCCACATGTGTGATCACGAGTCGTGTCGTGTCGTGTGTCGCGTGTTGGATGCACGTGCACGCGTGCACGACGATTATTTTGTGCACTGTCATGTATTGTGTTCGTGTGTTGTTTGGACACGATTCGTGTCCAATTCTTGGACACGAATACACCCTCTCGTGTCCTCACATATATGACATAAATTACCAACCTTTATATTGGGTTTTTACCATGTTTCGATTTTGAATTTGGGTTTTTCCACATGTTCACTGATACACTTTTAGTTCTTCAGTTTTCAGTATTCAAATGATTTTCAATTGTTAATTCAATGTTAATTATGATGTTAAAACATGATTAACATGTCTGATTCATGAGAGTAAATAGATAGGTTAACTGTTTAAATTATGAATTACCTATGGTTAGAAAACTGAAATTGTTTTAAACTAAATATCTGAGTTTTCCCATTTGCTGAGACTGAGATTGGTAATACCTGAGTTTGTTTGAGTTAAAATTCCTAGATTGGTTCACCTATAAGTTATCTACTGGTAAGTTGATTGGGAGGGTTTTTGGTTATGTTTTTGAACTTAAAATTTGGAGTGATAGGTCTGGACTGATTTTGCAAGGCTGAGAAACCGATTTCCTGAGACTATTAGTTAAGGATTTGATCTCCTTTCCTATTGTAACCTCACACATTGCATCTTCTGTTTTTCCCTCACTCACTCATGCATATACACCTGTATTTGTTTTCCTTTCTTGTGTGTTCTTTCACTGCTTTGGGGTTCCTGCACATATACATACACACTGTCACAGGATTACCTTCACAGTTTGCACCACTGTCACACCATGCCACTATTGCACTAGTTAACTCTTTACACTGTCTTTCCCATATTGCCAATATTTTGATTTCAATGCTACCACACGAAACCTGGAAATTGTAAGAACTGCTAATTATCTGAAATCTGAGAACTGATTTGATTCTCCTGAGTTCCTATGCAAACCTGAGTTTCATATGAAAACCTGAGAATGAAGTTGACAGTTTTCCTGAGAGTTAATATGTTTAACTGAGTTATGGATACTTAAAACTGGGTTATAGGATACCTGAAATTGATGTTAAGAAGATGTTAACTTGAGTTTAACTAAGGCTTGAACATGAAAACCTGAGATGTAAGTTGTTTAAACCCAGTTATGTACTGCTTTGGGTTGGTTTTGATATGTTGAAACATTGTTCCAGTTTTGATAAAACCTGATATTGAGAAGGGGTATTTCCTGTACTGTTTCACAGTACACTCACACACACATTGCACACTGTCACACATTCCTGTGCTGTAAACTGAAATCGATTTAATTCCTGAGAATGATAGGCATGTGTATAAACTGAAATTTGATTTGTTCATGTATGAGAAAATCTGAGAATATATAGGTGTTTGTGTATGTTGTGTAAGCCTATGTACACTTAGACATATTTCATTTCACCTTGCCATGACACTATACACATTTCCCCCTCTCTATGCAAATGTATATTGTATGTATCACATATGGTGTTGTAATGTATTCACATGATAGCCTATAGGTTTATTTCCTAAGTATCTTATATAACACAACAATATGTGTTTTCCTATTAGTTTATATAATTAGATATATGTGTATTCCTATATTAGGGTATATTATGATATCTATAATATATATATATGTGTATTGTATATAAATACTTTGAGGGTTGTTTTAGTATGGTTGCCTATTGGCCCATGGTATAGCTTCTTAGCCTATGGCCTAGTCTCTTAGCCTATGGTTGTGTTTGCTTAGCTAGTGAGCCTAGATTTGACTTGTGTAGCCTTGTTAAACCTAGAATAGACTTGTTTGACCTAGTCTAGACTTGTTTGACCTAGTTTGACTTCTAGGATTGACCAGAGTTGACCAGGAGTTGACTTGACCTAGATTGACCTAGAAAATCATGTAGAATGCATAGTAGGATCTCATTTTACTATTTTGGACTTGTTGTGACTTGTGCTGTTCTGATTAGGAGTCAGACACCACTCCTCGGGCAGTACTTTTCATATTGGACATTCAGATACAGGCGAGTACATTCTCTGATCGTTTCATACTTGTCACGATTTATATTCTCGCTCTAGATTACTTTTACTTGATGCTGTCACGTTATCATCACGGATTAGTACTATACGGATCTCTTCTTGGGATGTTATCCCCCTTAGCGGGAGCATCGGATACTTTATGACATGTGTTTCATGTACATCATGTATTCTTCGCTTCTGCGTTATTCATGTACACTCATGTTATCTCATGTTCTTACATGTACGTTCATGTACTCTCATGTTCTTTCATGTACGCTCATGTTTCTGCATGTGTTTCCTGTGTAACCAAAATATCATGTCCGTAACATAACGGGACTAGATCCTTGTGTATTAATTGTGGGTAGGGGTGAGTATAAATGGTCATGTGATTTACCCATCATGTTCACTCTGTTTCTTTTCATGTTTATCATGTACACATCAGCCTTATTGGCTGATGTCCCACATGTTCACTCATGTACATCATGTTCAACCTAAGCCAATTACATGCCATCTTGTACTCTAAATCACTAGTCACTTACAGTTCTTACTTATCATGTATATATTTCCAGTTACCAAATATCTCTCCTGTTTCATGTACATCTTCTTACAGCGTTTCATGTATTTTATTCTATTGCCTGCTTTATATTTCCTGCCATGATATGAACTGCATGAGATGTACTGTGCTCGCTCCCGTCCTGACTGGACCTGTTGAAAATATTACAGAGGTTGAGGATGAGGCCCTTTACACCACCTATCACGGGGCAGGCTTAGACGACACCTGCGACCTGGCTCCTCTGGAGGACCCAGCTGCAGTTCAGGATACTACTCCCATAGTCTAGATTAGTCAGCTAGGCTTTATCTTTCTTTTCAGCATTGTTTTTGGTTTTCAGTTGTTGTTTTGAGATGTATATATTCTTTCATATTCTGTAGTTGAGACTTGTACTTGGAATGTTTTCTGAGATGTTATCTTAGATACTAGACTCTTCTGATTATCTGTACTTCACTTTTGAGTTCTATATCATATCGTACTTTCTTCCTTAGTTGTGATTGAGTTTACATTCTGTTATGTCACCCCCATTCGGGGAGTATAAACTGCCTGGCATTATATATTGTTAGATGTTGTGACCTAGGACAGCGTTCTACCGCCGACATTGCGGCGTAGGCTGGACGTACCCACTTCTCGTGCCCTTACTCTAGGGTTCGGGTCGTGACATCAGCGCTAATGGCGGTACACGCTGAACGAGGGGGTCAGCGCGGAGCTCGACGCCTGGCGCTGTAGCCGAGGCGGCTCTGGTCCCGAGGCGCACGGTCTGCGAGGTGACTCACTGCTCGAGGACCAGTGCAGCAGTCGAGGCGGCGGCTCTGGCTTCGAGGCGGCGTTGTATGGCGGTGACGACGGCGGTCGGCGAACTCCGGTGACGACGGCGGTGGAGCTAGGCCAAGGATGGCCGAAACAGTGGAGAGAACAGTGTAGAGAGAGAATGTAGAGAGAGAGAGATAGAGAGAGATAGAGAGAGATGAGATGACGGGTAGAGAGAGAGAGTACTGTGGTGTCAGAATTGCATTGTACTGCGTGTAATATTTTAGTATTATTTATAGTGTAATAATGAGTGGCAGTGTAGGTAAAATTGTGTAGATCTAGGGGTAATTAGCACAGTGGCAAAGTAGAAATTAAATACAGATCTGGGGGTAATTAGCAATTAGTCAGTAACTGTTTTACAAAATTCAAATATTAAACAGTCTTCAAAAATCGGGTTTTTCCTCCAATAAATTGAAACAGATTTTCAAATGGACAACAGAAATTAGTTATTTCTATCAGCTATATTAAATAACTAATTACATGATTTTAACTAACAATTAATCAGAAATTATTTAACTACCAGCTAATTTAATTAGTACTCAATAAATTCTTCTCATTAGAAAATAATCCGAAATCCACACATACTGGCAGGAAGACCAACATAGTCTAAACTTAATTTAATCATACGCATTCACTAGCCCATTCATATAAACATTTGAAATTATAACCACAATAAACATTAATACTAAAATAACTAGGTTAATAGTTACTATTTTCTCCAATAAAATTATATATTAAATAAATCTGAAAATAATTATAAATCATTTATCATGATTAACAGTTAATTACAACTCAATCAATATGAATAATCAATAACAATATTGCAATTCATCTGAAATACGCAATTTGGTATTAAAAATACTTTTCAAATTGAGGAAAATCCGAAATTCATTTTAATCGAAATTAGATTTTTTGTAAGAAACAATATTTAAATCCAAAAAAAATAGAAAAATTCTAAAATTTACCAAACATGATTTTGGGAGTTACACACTTTACACCGAAAAAAATGTGCCGAAATAAAAGTGCACAAAACCTAACAAATTATATGTCCATGAATCCAGAATGACGATACGAACCCAACGGTATATCCAGAATTGGATTCCGTTGACCCGATCTCAAATTGGTCCGTTGACCAGGACATTGAAATTCCGATTTGTACGGAAAAGCGTGTCGAAGCTAATATCCTCAAAACTCAGCAAATTATATGTCAACGAGTCCAGAATGACGATACGAACTCAACGGTATATCCGAAATTGGATTCCGATGAGCCGAACTCAAAATGACCCGTTGACTCAGAAAGTGGGATCCGTTTTGTACTGAAATGTGTGCCAGGGTCCACGTTCTCCAAATCAAGCAAACTTTATATGAAAACATGCCAGAACGATGCCACGAGTCTACTAGTGGTGTCAGAAATTGAATCCGGAGTCCCGGGTTCAAAAATGGAATTTTACAAGTGCAACACTAAGAATTTGAACGGCCAACTTTGGCATCGAATTCGACCGACCTAACAAGCTCAAACTGAAATAAAATCTAAAGGGGGTAGGAAGAGGGTTATACCAGTTGTGCACCGGAACTGACGGCGCACCAAACAAAGCTGCGACAACGAAGATACGAACCCGCGAAGTTGGCATCGCAAAACTGTCTAAAAATAGTACAAATTAAAACGTCAACTTGGTGGCCGGTTTTGATGCATCAAATGACGAAATTAACGGTTCAAACATGACAGAGGTGAAGAGGGATATACCAAGATTGAGACGGAGCAAGTAGTTCGTCGATCCAACGGTCGAATCTCCCAGAAAATAGGTACGAAGTCGCTGTCCCGAGACGCGAATTCTGAAACTTCCCCGCGCGCGTCACGGCGGGATCTCGTGCAAAACGCACGGATAGCCCGTTTCCCGCATCGGGGATGACGGAGGCGGCAAGGGGGCCTCGACGGAGGTCGCTCGGCCATGGGTGGCCGGCCACGCGGTGGCGCGCAGCCACCCGCCGGCGCAGCTGCGACCGCTGTTATGGCAGCTGCTGCTACCGCTCTCTTGCCGCCACTGCTCGCTGCAACTGCTGCTGCTGCACGCGGCTGTGGTGTGCGCGGCCAGGGCGACGGCACGGCGCGACGACGAGCAGCGGGTGGAGGTGGCGAGAGTGGTGGTGGCGGTAGTGATGATGTGTGTAGATGATGATGATGATGATGTTAAGAAGATGAGGAATAGGAGGAGGAGAGTGGGGAGTCTCGGCCTAGGGTGGTGGTGGTGCTTGGCCGTCGGCCAGGGGCTGGGCTCGGTTGGCCATGGTGATGGTGGTTTGATGGTGAGGGTGGTGGTGTGATAATATGAAGATGAAGAAGAAAATGAAGAAGGAGAAGGAAAGAAAATAATGAGAGAGGAGGGGGGTTGCTCTCGTACAGGAGGGGAGGGGGGGTTGTACGTGTGTACAGGAGAGGGAGAGAGAGAGAGAGAGGGTGAGATGAGAGAGATATATAATATATAATATATATATGTATATATATTATATAACTAGATATTTAGAGAGAGAGAGAGAGAGAGATAGATATTTAGAGAGAGGGGGTTTGTCCTGTACGGGTAGGGGGGAGTTGTGATGGTGCTGGGGGAAAGTTATGTGGTGAGATATATATATATATATATATACATGAGAAAAAATAGAGATATTTGTATAGAGGATATTTTTAGAGTAGGAAAAAATTAGTGTATGGATATTAATGAAGGGGTAACAAGGAGCTTGGACTGGGTTTGGTTGAGCCGGATCGGTTAAAATCGGACATGGTACAACAATAAATTATTTTTAGGTATTTATAATCATGGAAAAATAAGTAGCATGTGGGGGCTCAAATAAATGGGACACAAGTGGCAGGCGGGTAGTATGCTTCATGTGGGCCATGCCCCTATTTGGGGTTGACAGGTTTGGGTCGATGTCGGGTCCCGAAATTAAATTGGAAAACAAATCAGGTTTTACGGTAGATAATTAATTGGCCTAAATTGACCCGAAAGTTGTGCGAAGAAAATAAAGCACAAAATGGAGTGTCTGAGTGGGACACGAAGGTCATGGGTGAAGAGCGTCTCGAGTAGATCAAACATGACAAGTTGGTTTCGAGAAAATGACAGGTCTGGTGCTCCTAAATTAAAAGTCATGTCAACGTGCAAACGATGATCAAGAAAAAGAGTGGGAATTCAATTAATAATTAAATTGTCTAAATTGACCCGAACTTGCGCGAAGCAGAAAGAGTACAAGGGAACAAGTTCGAGTGGGACACGAAATATCAATGTGAAGATAATCCTGTCTACTACAAACTCCAAGAAGGATGTTTCCAGAGACTGGCATCCCTGATGCTCTAGAATTCCAAGTCACGGTAAAGAGCATTTAATGATCAAAATTAATTTAAATAGAATAAATTATCGAGAATAAATCATTTAGAAAATTCGAAAATAAATCCCGAAAATTCAGGGGGCTTACATCCTACCCACCTTATAAAAATTTTGTCCTCGAAATTAAAGGTTGGTAGTGGGGTTAATACATGATAGAAGATTTAGGCAATATTTTAGGCACGATCTAAAAATGACGAGTTTGCACGATCAAGATAATCGATTTAAAATTGTTCAGGCACGATGAGGGATTTGGTACGATAGAATCATGATACGAACAAAATCATATGTCCATGATTTCAAAATAAGTCAAGTCATTGGGGAACGATTTTAGAGACGATTAAGAGAATCGAATATATAATTGAAGTTCAAGTACGGGGTGATTTGTAGGACTTAGGTTGATGGAAATCAACCCGAAAGTCGCATAGAGACTTATAGGCCCGATCAAGGGTTAAGGAGTATGATTAATAAAATCATGAAATACGATCCAAGTTCGAATGTGATTAAAATTAAAAATAGTCTAAGTTCACTTGGCACGATAAACAAGACGACCAAAATTGATTGGTCATGGACAGAAGGAAATCATAATCTTAACAGTATCGAAATTTAAGAAACAATTGAGATATGAAAATTTCAAAATTTTTAGAGTTTCTAAGTGTAGATAACAGATGTAGATATGAGATAGTTGATTTGTGTAATCAAGACATAGCTAAACAAGGCAAAGGAAATGACGGTAAGATGAGAAAATCATCATGCGATGAGAAAAGAAATGAATGATAAGTCAAAAAATAAGGGTATGAATTGTCCTCATCATTTGGTCAAAAAGAAGTGAATCAATTTAAGATACGACCTGATAACTATACACGTCTATCCAAAACCATGATGCCAGAATTTACGCCACGCCAATAAGCATAGCTGCAATAAACGATAGAGTCCATAACTAAGGTATACACCCTATAATCATGTCATCTAGATTCCTTACCACGCCAACCGGTATGGCTGCAAGAGAATCTAAATTTCATAACTAGGATAGTATATCCAAAATCAGGCTCCATGTCCCTGTCAGGCTAGCTAATATGACTGCGATAAATTCTAAACTCCATAAGTAAAGTAGACATTTATCGTTCCCATCGTCTCCATCAAATATGTTTATCAGGATATCTTAACTCAATCCTTAAAAAAAACTTATCTCAAACAAAGTCAAAATCGAAGTCAACAACGAACGAACATCAAGATTCAAAATTCAACAACGAATCAAAGATAGGTAAATGGAAACTAACGGAAACAGATTTCGAGATAGGATTTAGAAGAAAATTCTCAGGAGATGTCCCGAGGGTACTACCTAGGTCAAGATAGAAAATGGTGGAATATAATCTAAAACAAACCTCGACCATGATACGAGGTTGGTAAATCATATTCATGTCTCAACCTAGAAGATACAAGTCCAACTTATAACTTTCCTCTGGGGTCCACAAACTCATTCCAAGAAGGAATAAAGTTTGATACAGACAGATATTTTAGAAATCAGGACGAATGAAAACAAGTGGGAAAAGATTTGAAAGCCTTCGAAATAAGATTCCCCAGGGGTCATCCCTGGAATCTACCAAGAGTTCCTAATATGTGATTGAGTACCAAAATCCTAAAATATTCCATGACTCAACCTTAATCCTAGGGCAGGCTCGCAGTAGTACAGAAAAGCTCAAGTACTACCACGACTTCGTATTAATTGCAAAGACTTACCTGCATGGGCCACCACTAAAAAATGTGTCATGACCCGCACCCGGATATACGGGTACGAATATGTAGGCCACGCCCAGCCTACGCCGCAGTATCGGCGGTAGAACGCTGTCAAGTATACTATACTAACTACCATATCTAAATATCCATAACTAGAAATGTACTCATATCACATCACGAAAACTAAGGAAGATAAGACAAGAAATAATAACAATATCACTAGAACAACTAGAATCTACAATGATCATAAGACAGGAAAATAAAGAAGGAACAACAAGACTAACTAAGGATAACTACCAGGCAACTCACATAGAAGAATAGTGAGATCCACTCCAGCTAGCAACATCATGAAGTCCAATACTGAGGGCACAACTACTCCTAAAATTTTATCAACATATCCAGTCAGGATGGAACGAGCACAAATCTCAAATAACAGTTCTAGTTAGACGATATTGAAAATGTAGCAGTAAATAGAGAGAATATACGAGGTAAAATAATGTGTACATGAATCATGGTAAGGCATGTCAAGACTGTAACTGAATGTAAGAACAAGAAACAGTATATATCATGTACAAAAATCTGGATCTATATCGATGTGAGTTTAGTATTAGTTTCAGCATGTGATCGGCTTAGAACTTGATACAATGTTTGGCCTGGCTAATCATACGTGAGTGTATGATTAACAATATACAATGATGATACAATAATCTGTGGGGTATTGATCACATATCTACGCTAACACCCCCATCCCTGACTAATATAGTGGATCCAGTCATGATACGTCATGACACGTGATTCTCTGAGAAGGTAGCTAGCCTTCGCAGGAATCCTGTCTATACAATGCACAAGGAACTAGGAAGACTTGCACAAGACATACCATATATAAGAGGAATAACATCTTATGACGGGATCCAGACAAATACCAATCCGTGTGAACAATGTGTCAAGAGAACAAGGATATCTACACTAAATACAAGAAACAAAGACGATATCATAAAACAGAAATATTATCAGAGAATGTACTCGCCTGTGATCTAGTGGAATATGTCAACTGGTCCAAGAACAGTGCCTCGAGGACCTATAGGTGGAATACTGTATCAATATAAGGGTTTGGAAGTAAAATCAAGTCATACTAAGTCAACTAGGTCAAGGAAAGTCAAAGCAAGTCAAACTAGGTCAATCTAAGTCAAGGGTTGACTTACAATTGAACTCTGGTCAACCCTAGGTCAACTTTAGGTCAAACTTGACTAACGTTGACTAACAGTTGACTTTGGGTCAACTGGTCAACTTCGGTCCAGTTTTAATCAATTTTATGCTACGGTTGACTTCCGGTTGACTTTTGGTCAAAATAGTCAACTGTGGTCAACCAAGGTCAAAACCAGTCTAACCTAGGTCAAATGTTGACTCTACTTTGACGTTCAGTCAAAGTAGTCAACCATGGTCAAATTGGGTCAAAGCTAGTCTCTACAAACATCTACAGGGTAAACACATTCAATTTCAGTGGATGTGAAATCACTGGAATCGATGGATCTCAAAATACCACAAAAGGAGAAAGATTATAATAATATGGTGAAACCTATAGATGTTGTCGGATGGTGAAACAATCATCACCAACGTGTTCAGAATGGTCAAATCAGCTAGAATAGCCTGTCCATAAGTCCAATTTGGACACAGAAGCAAAAAGGTAATTTTGGGCCAAAATGGTATCCGTGTCGGACCCACTTTGCACCGAAAAAATGTGCCAAAATAAAAGTGTACAAAACCTAACAAATTATATGTCCACGAATCCAGAATGACGATACGAACCCAACGGTATATCCAGAATTGGATTCCGTTGACCCGATCTCAAATTGGTCCGTTGACCAGGACATTGAAATTCCGATTTGCACGGAAAAGCGTGTCGGAGCTAATGTCCTCAAAACTCAGCAAATTATATGTCAACGAGTCCAGAATGATGATACGAACTCAACGGTATATCCGAAATTAGATTCCGATGAGCCGAACTCAAAATGACCCGTTGACTCAGAAAGTGGGACCCACTTTGTACCGAAATGCGTGCCAGGACCCACGTTCTCCAAATCAAGCAAACTTTATATGAAAATATGCCAGAACGACGCCAGAAGTCTACTGGTGGTGTCAGAAATTGAATCCGGAGCCCTGGGTTCAAAACTGGAATTTTACAAGTGCAATACTGAGAATTCGAACGACCAATTTAGCGTCGAATTCGACCGACCTAACAAGCTCAAACTGAAATGAAATCTAAAGGGGGCAAGAAGAGGGTTATACCAATTGTGCACCGGAACTGACGGCGCACCAAACGAAGCTGCGACGACGAAGATATAAACCCGCAAAATTGGCATCGCAAAACTATCCAAAATAGTACAAATTAAAACGTCAACTTGGTGGCCGGTTTTGATGTATCAAATGAGGAAATTAACGGTTCAAACTTGACAGAGGTGAAGAAGGATATACCAAGATTGAGACGGAGCAAGGAATTCGCCGATCCAACGGTCGAATCTCCCAGAAAATTGGCACGAAGTCGCTGCCCCCGAGACGCAATTCTGAAACTTCCCCGCGCGCGTCACGGCGGGATCTCGTGCAAAACGCACGGATAGCCCGTTTCTCGCATCGGGGACGATGGAGGCGGCAAGGGGGCCTCGCCTGAGGTCGCTCGGCCATGGGTGGCCGGCCACGCGGTGGCGCGCGGCCACCCGCCGGCGCAGCTGCGACCGCTGCTATGGCAGCTGTTGCTGCCGCTCTCTTGCCGCCACTGCTCGCTGCAACTGCTGCTGCTGTGCACGGCTGTGGTGCGCACGGCCAGGGCGGCGGCGCGGCGCGACGGCGAGCAGCGGGTGGATGTGGCGAGAGTGGTGGTGGCGGTAGTGATGATGTGTGTAGATGATGATGATGATGATGTTAAGAAGATGAGGAATAGGAGGAGGAGAGTGGGAGTCTCGGCCTAGGGTGGTGGTGGTGCTTGGCCGTCGGCCAGGGGCTGGGCTCGGATGGCCATGGTGATGGTGGTTTGATGGTGAGGGTGGTGGTGTGATAATATAAAGAAGAAGAAGAAAATGAAGAAGGAGAAGGAAAGAAAATAATGAGAGAGAAGGGGGGTTGCTCTCGTACAGGAAGGGAGGGGGGGGTTGTACGTGTGTACAGGAGAGAGGAGAGAGAGAGAGAGAGGGTGAGATGAGAGAGAATATAATATATAATATATATATGTGTATATATATTATATAAATAGATATTTAGAGAGAGAGAGAGAGAGAGAGATAGATATTTAGAGAGAGAGGGGGTTTGTCCTGTACGGGTAGGGAGGAGTTGTGATGGTGATGGGGGAAAGTTATGTGGTGAGAGAGAGATATTTAAAATATAAATAAATATATATATATATGTATATATGTATATATGTGTATATATATATATATATATATATATATATATATATATATATATATATATATATACACATGAGAGAAAAATAGAGATATTTGTATAGAGGATATTTTTAGAGTAGGGAAAAATTAGTGTATGGATATTAATGAAGGGGTAACAAGGAGCTTGGACTGGGTTTGGTTGAGCCGGGTCGGTTAAAATCGACATGGTACAACAATAAATTATTTTAGGTGTTTATAATCATGGGAAAATAAGTAGCATGTGGGGGCTCAAATAAATGGGACACAAGTGGCAGGCGGGTAGTAGACTTCATGTGGACCATGCCCCTATTTGGGGTTGACAGGTTTGGGTCGATGTCGGGTCCCGAAATTAAATTGGAAAACAAATCAGGTTTTACAGTAGATAATTAATTGGCCTAAATTGACCCGAAAGTTGTGCGAAGAAAATGAAGCACAAAATGGAGTGTCTGAGTGGGACACGAAGGTCATGGGTGAAGAGCGTCTCGAGTAGATCAAACATGACAAGTTGGTTTCGAGAAAATGACAGGTCTGGTGCTCCTAAATTAAAAGTCTTGTCAACGTGCAAACGATGATCAAGGAAAAGAGTGGAAATTTAATTAATAATTAAATGGTCTAAATTGACCCGAACTTTCGCGAAGCAGAAAGAGTACAAGGGAACAAGTTCGAGTGGGACACGAAATATCAATGTGAAGATAATCCCGTCTACTACAAACTCCAAGAAGGAAGTTTCCAGAGACTGGCATCCCTGATGCTCTAGAATTCCAAGTCACGGTAAAGAGCATTTAATGATCAAAATTAATTTAAATAGAATGAATTATCGAGAATAAATCATTTAGAAAATTCGAAAATAAATCCCGAAAATTTAGGGGGCTTACAGTCAGGCCAACCGTAGCAAGTACCAGAAAGGAAGGCTCAAGGACGGGCGAAGAAAAGCCAGCAGGATAAAATATGACAGTAAGACATCTATAAACAATAAGAGAAGGTAAAAGGTCGTGCGGTACCAACGCACGATAACAATCCAACAACTAAAAGTATCCTGGTCGTAACCTCGGTCGATAGCCTATCGTAGCACAATAACCAACCCAACAATCAAACAAGAACATGGGTTGGATTATGCACCACGATAGTCCATATTCCTCAGTTATTCCCAGAAATAACTCAATAATCATCACAATCATCCTAACATACACTAATGCCTGCATCGCTAACTGGAGATCGTAGTCTGTCATCGGAACAGTAATCCACCGCTACATCAAACAAAAACAAGGAAATAAAATACTGAGCCGGGACAACGTTACGTACCAGCCAGCTTAGCAAACAGCAAGCCATACAATTTATATGAATAAGCGGCCACTCAAAATGCCTACGGCTTCTATATGGAGGTTAGGTTACCCCAACAATGCAAGTATGGGAATCCTCAGATCGTGCCGTCCCAGCAGGGCTAGCGAGGCCAAGTATAGCATGTAAGAAGAGTACCGAGCCCTCGTAAGGCCACCGGGCTCTACATGTCACCATCGGTCCCTCGTAAGGCCACCGTACCGAGCATGCCATGTATATAATGTATAGTACATAAGTAGCCGGATATTGCCATCCACTAGTACGAATGGTAACAATATCCGTGGCGGTCAGCCTGCAGGTCATAACTAATGTCTGGGATAAGGCTGGTAATGCACGATCTCGGGATTCCATTCCCTTCCAATGTTTCTACCAGTTTAAGTTGCCTAGATTAACTCTATATTTATCCGGAATCAATGCCGTGGTCACATGATCATCCTCCTAGATGTCGTACCTCAGTACGAAAATGCTAAGTAAAAATCAACCTCGGCACCTATAGTCCCAGTTGTGATCCATCCTTAGTGTTATGCAACAAGCAAGCAAGCAATCCTAACCACGCTAAGACTATAGGCCAACTACCAGATACCCGTACAAGTAATCATATAATATAGCCAGAATATCAAGATGGCATCGCAATGCCATATAATCATGGAAGTAGCACCTCAAAGTGCCAGTAGACAAGGGGCACCGCAGTGCAAGGTCAGGGCCAGTACCTCAAAGGGTAACTTGACTTATAGCACGGATACAGGTAGTCAGGTCTGGGACAAGGACAAATCTGTCAGTCACAAGAAGTCATCTGCCCACATCGTGGCATAGATATCAGGTCAAGTTCAAGATCAAAACCCTAACCACAATATCATCTCAAACTTATATGGGAGCCTACAGCTCCAATCATCAAGTCGGTTTATCCACCAGATCAATCTATCAAGTGTCACCCCTCTACGATGGAATCAATATCATGCCAGGAAGGTCAATAACAAACACCAAGCTAATCACTATAAGCAATTATAGGCCCTCTGGCTCACAAAAAACCTCCAAGTCAATGATCACAAGCTACTAGAAAATAAGCCCCTCAACTACCAAGACATAGCAATCAAACCAGGTTCCCCAACTAAGGGAATACACAAAGGTACCCAGTTTTGGGCGTTTGGGAAGTCGAGTAAAAATCATATAATAATACCCTCGATATTCTATTCGTTCCGTGAGACACTCGCACCAATATCAAAATCCAAAAGTCCTCAAAGACATATCTGATCAAATTAGAACATCACCAAAGAACTAGCAACACTATCTAAGAATCCACATAGTCTACCATTATCATTTGAATCCACTTAGTCTACTATTATCATTATCTCAATATCATATCTCCTTATAGTCAATCCTCGAATAAGATCATAATCCCAACACATGGGTCAACACTAATCAACGCCATCGGAAGATGGCAAGGATTGTGTGAACCACTCTGGATCAGATCCACAACCCTTAAACCAAACAAGGACCAGGGTTGCAGACCTTCACCCGAGTAGAACCGCTCTCCTTACACAATCCGGCGGACAGGACATACAATGGGATAACAAACAAAACTAGAACACCATCTAAAAGAAGGGTCACGGGTCAAGAGTCCAATGGGTGATACCGTCGAAAATACAAGGATTACGTGAACCACTCTGGATCAGATCCACAACCCTTAAACCAAACAAGGACCAGGGTTACAGATCATCACCCGAGTAGAACCGCTCTCCTTACACAATTCGGCGGACAAGGCACATCAGGAGCTAAGCGACTAATCTAGGATGGAGTCTACCTAGCAGGCAATAGGGTGAGGGATGCTATACCAAGAAGAACATGCATGAGTTCAGTCCCACAAACCAAAGGAATGGTTATGCCCAATCCTTCGAACCAAATTCCCACCCGAGAATTCTGGAAAAATTCGGCAGAGTCACCTTTGTAATCTGGATGGGAGCACCCTACGAATTGGGGCTAAAACCACTCTGCGCAACTCGCCGCAGAATCGCAGGTTGAGAACACTATGTCTCAGCTACCAACAGCACTACGATGCGTACTGGGAACAAATCGATAGCCGAGAACACTAAGTCTCGGCCTCCAGCAGCACTACGATGCGTACTGGAAACCAATCGAACCCGAGACCACTAAGTCCCGGCCTCCAGCAGTGCTATAATGCGTACTGGGCGCCAAACCAATATGCATAATAATAAAATAATCGCCTCGCAGGGCGCACCACAACATATGTCCATAAATCCCTAACCCAAGCACAATCACCCGCCACAGGTAAAGTTAGCCAAAGTCGTTACCCGACCGCGAGTCGGACACGGGGCATATGGGGACAATCCGTACAAGTGAGTCGTGCTCGTGTCCTCGGAGGTGTGGATGACCCATCTGAGTCATCCGATACGGTCTATCCCGGTATCGGACCAAGTTATCCTTAGTTATCATCATGACAGTTCTACTGTTAAGCTATACTAATCATAGTTATACAATTTACAAGTATAAATTAATTAAATGCAATAAAATCCAGGAGAGAGGGCAAGAGCCGTCGATGAGCAAGGGATACTTGCCTAGAGGGCTCGGCTAGGTAAGCAAGTCTTCGGCGATCAGGATCCAGGCTAGCACGTCTATCGAGGTCCTCAAAACACACTATAAATAGTTATCAGCACCAAATAATAAAATAATAGAATAATCACAAGAGATGGCAGAAGGCTATACCGTGTGGGTCCTGCAAGCAGTACAGGGATGGGCAAGGAAACCGAGGTACGCGGATCGATACGGACACGTAAACCGAGACATGCACGCATATCGAGATGCGTACGAGAATCGAGATGGCACGAATATCGAGATGAACGGGAAACACGTGTACGTAAATCGAGACATGCACATAGATCGAGAAAATTATGAATATCAGAATGGTCCACGAATCACGTGACACGCAAATCGAGACGAGCACGTAAATCGAAACGACCCAAAGTCCAAGGAGCACGTAAATCGATACGGCACACAAATCGAGGTGCGCACACAAATCGATGCGGTACGGAGTCCAATACAGCACACAAACCGAGACGGTCATGCAAATCGATGCATGCACGCGAATCGATGCGACACGAAAATCAAGAAAGGCACAAAGGCCAAGGCACAGAAAATGAGACGGTGCATAAACTGAGATGGCACGTTGTCCAAGGCAGCGCGGGGCTCGAGGCGTCCCGCTGCCCAAGGCAATACGTAGATCTAGGGGCACAAAAACCAAGGATGTACACAAATCAAGGCGCACGTAAACCAAGGCACGTGCAGAACACGGCGCACGTAGACCGAGCATCGTACTGCTCGAGGCAGCGCGTGCATCGAGGCACGTGGCCCGAAGAGAACGCAGCCCGAGGCTGGCTCGCTGCTCGAGCAGCGCGAGGCCCAAGGGCGTCCCGCCGCTCGAGGCTGGCGCGACGCTCGGGGCACGGCGGCTCGCCGGACAGAATGGAAGAGGAAGAGGAGCAGATCTGTGGGAGGGAAGAGCCGTCGGGGTCGGCCAGGCTCCGGCGGAGGGGATAAGACAGAGAAGGGAGGCCGGAGGAGCTCACCGGGGTCAGTCGGGCCGGGGCAGCTCCGCGACAGAGAAGAACAGCAGCAGCAGGAGGAGCTCCGGCCAGGCAGGCCGGGAAGATGGCGGCGGCCACGAGTGGTGGTGGTCGCGGCGGAGGGAGGCCGGGGGCCGCGGAGGAGAGGGTGGAGACGATGGCGATGCGGCTCCTGGAAGAGGGGGCAGAGGAGGAGGAGAAGAAGACGATGGTGGTGGCGGCGGTGGCTGGAAGTCGTGGTGGTGGTGGATGATGGCGAAGACGACGATGATGGTGGAGGAGACGACGATGATGGTGGTGCTGGTCGAAGTGGTGGCGGTGCTGGTGGGGAAAGGTGGCCGGGAGATGGAGGGTGGGGCTGGGGGTGAGTGTGGGGAGAGCAGAGAGAGAGATCAGAGGGGATTTGGGCGGGGGGTTCTTCAGGGAAGAGAGAGGGGAGATTTCGGGAGAGAGAGGGATGATGTGAGGGGGAGTGAAATGACAAGAGAGAGAGAGGGGGAATAGATATTTTGGAGGGTAGATTAGGAACAAAAAAATTAATAATAATAATAATAATAATAATGAGGATAAAATTACCTCCAAGAAAATAATAAAAATTTCAAGAATACCCCAAAAATTAAAATCCTCCAAATACAATAATACGGTCAAATATGTACTTCAGAATAGGAACATTACACCGTAGATGATATTTCACCTATCTAGATCTGCTAGCTAGGTTTGTCTGGACTGCGATCCAGTTAGTTTCTGAGACTTATATTATATTTGTGTTTTGGGACGTGTTATGTTTTCGACTCTCTTCTATGTTGTGACTTTGCATCTTTTTCCGTACTTCTATTTCCATCATATCTATATGATATTTGTGCCTGTCTTTCCTAGATGTCTTGTGTGATTGAGTTGAGATTATATACCTCCGTGCGGAGATGACAGGTACATTTATATTGTGTCTAGATGCTATACTTTCTAGTAGACCTATACAGCGTTCTACCGCCGATTCTGCAGCGTAGGCTGGACGTACCCACGTGCTCGTGCCCCTAC
>JANAVB010044702.1:0-25753 GCA_029216955.1 Iris pallida
CACACACACACGCCTACTATCTAACCATATGAACATGTCCCCATACACATGATGTTAGTTTTCCCTCTCTAACGCTCTCTCTGTATAATATTGTGATTGGATTTCAATGCAAGTGACTTTCGATTCTTTAACTTGTGATTTTGATTTTCTTGGGATAGTATTTTTTTCAAATAATTGGTAGTTACCTTCCTTATTTTTTTTTTATGAGTACCATTTTCATATGGGGTGGTAGACAACTTTATAGTTTTGATGGTTGTTGTGTCTGTATCTTTCTATTTTAGCACCCTGGATTGCTTGTGTGTTTGATACCCTATGACCGTTGGTTAGCATGACTAGTAAACCTAGATGAGACTTCACTGTCACCGTTACCATGACCCTGGATATTATCTTTTATTTGATGGTATGTTTATTTAAGTTCTGGGACTTTGATTTTTTTTTGGGGTTGACCTAGAGGGAGTAGGGATATTTTAATTTCGAGGACGAAATTTTTATAAGGTGGGTAGGATGTTAGCACCCTGAAATTCGGGTTGATTTTTTTTCATTTTATCTATTTTCTGATTGTTTGGTTACATTAAATATTTTATTCTATCTATTTATCTGTAAGTGTACTTTCCCGTGCCATTGGTATTTGGAGTATCAGGGATGTTCAATTCTGGAAATCTTCTTCATGAGTTTTGGAGTGGACACGATTACCTTCATGACGGTATATAGTGTCCCATCCAAACTTGTTCTCTTGTGCTCTTTCTGCTTCGCTGAACTTCGGGTCGGTTTAGACCATTAGATTGATATTTATTTTTCCCACTTTTTCCTTGATCATTTTCAGCGCGTTACCATGACATTTAAATTGGGAGCGCCAGACCAGTCATTTCCTTGAAACCAACTCCTCATTGATGATCTACTCGAGACGCTCGTCACCCATGACCTTCGTTCCCTCATCCATGTCATTTTGGGCTCCATTTGATTCGCACAACTTTCCCGACGCGTGACCCGATTTTATTCACGCCACGGCGTCACATTCATTTTCCAACTTGATTTGTGGGTCCCCTGTCGACCAAAACCTGTCAGCCCCAACTATGGACATGGCCCACTTTGAGCCTACTATCCGTCCGCCACTTGTGTCCCATTATTTGGAATCCCCATGTGCAACTTATTTACTCATGATCATCAACATCTAATTTTAATTCGATTTTTGTACAATGTCCGATTTTGACCCAATCCGGCTCCACCGAGCCCAGTCCAGCTCCATGATTTTTTCCATCATGACACCCTCACAATTCTTGCCCAAAAAATATTAGGAACCCTTATGCATATTTTTCTATATTTTTTGGAATTTCTATTTAATTAATTCCTATGGGAATGGCCAATTTCTCTCTAATTTATTCCTAGCCATTGGTTTTCTTAATCAATCCCCACCATTGATTTTTCCCTCACATTCACAACAGCCCCTCCACATGTGGCCGGCCCTAGAAATTTGTGAAGAGAATCTTCCTTCTCTCTTCCTCTCACCTCATTTATTATCACTCACTCTCTCTCTTCTCCTTTCTACTTCTTCACAAAACCATGCAACAACACTTCAAACACCATTCTCCTTCAACCCGAGCTCCACACCAGCCTCCCATGGCCGAGCCCAGCCGTGGCCGACCTCCTCCCTGGCCGAGCTCGGCCACCCCCAGCAACCACCACCACCAGTCTTCTCCTCTCTCCCTCCTCCATGGATCTAAATCACCACCACCACCATTCAAATCCGCCACCTACACCACCACTCCCACACCATGCCGACCTTCCTCCTCGGCCATGACCGCCGTGCTCCTCCCCTTGGCCGTCGACCACCATCGACATCATCTCTTCCCCCTATTCCATGCAAACGAACCACCCTCACCATTACAACCAACCGCCATCACCACCTATTCTTCTCCACCGACAACCGCCGGCCTCCTCCTCCAACAGCCCGCACGTCGGCCCCAACCGCCGCACGTCGCCACCCCGCGTCGTCGCGCAGCCGCGCGCGCGGTGCACGCGCTGCCGGCAGCAGCAGCAGTGCAACAGCGCACCCTAGCGCGCGTACGTGACGACCACCGCCGGCGCCACCGCCGCCGTGGTCGGCGGGGACGACCTCCATGGGCGCGCGCCACCCTCTGCTCTCCTTCCCTGACGGCCACCGTCCTCCGGGACGCGCCGTCGAGGCGATTCGTGCGTTTTGAACGACGTCCCGTCGTGACGCGCGCGAAATCACGTTCATTTTGGTGCCCCGTCGCAGCAACTTCGCGCGCGTTTTCCGGAAATCCGACCGTTGGATCGGCGATTTCTTTGCTCCGTCGCAATCTCGGTATATCCACCTTCATCCTGTCAATTTTCGTCCGTTAATTTTATCGTTTGATACATGAAAACCGGCCACCAAGTTGACCGTTTAAATTGTATTAAATTTGGACAGTTTGCGGGGCCAACTTCGTCAGCTTGTATCTCCTCCACCGCAGCTCCGTTGTGTTGGCGGCTACTAGTTCCGTCCGTGCGAAGCTGGTATAACCCCTCTTTCTGCCCCCTTTAGATTTTATTTCAGTTTGAGCTTGTTTGATTGGTTGAATTCGACGCCAAAGTTGGTCGTCCGAATTCGTAATTTCCAACTTGTAAAATTCTATTTTTTAACATGGGACTCCAGATTTCATTTCTGACACCACCATTAGACTTGTGGCGTCGTTCTGGCATGTTTTCATATAAAATTTGTTAGATTTGGAGAACGTGGGCCCGGACACGCATTTCGGTGCAAAGCGGGTCCCACATTCTGGATCAACGGGACTTTTGACGCCGGCTCATCGAAATCCAATTCTGGAGATACCGTTGAGTTCGTATCGTCATTCTGGACTCGTTGACAGATAGTTTGCTAAGTTTTGAGAACTTTGGCTCCGACACGCATTTCCGTGCAAACCGGAATTCCAAGTTCTGGTCAACGGGCCAAATGGAGATCGGGTCAACGGAATCCAATTCTGGAAATACCGTTGGGTTCGTATCGACATTCTGGTTGCGTGGACATATAATTTGTTATATTTTCTGGACTTGTTTTCTTGCACGTATTTCGGTGCAAAACGGCTCCGATACGGACACCGTTTTGACCCGAAATTACCTTTTTGCCCTTGTGTCCAAATTGGACCGTTGGGTAGGCTATCCTAGCTAATTTGACCATTCTGGACACGTTGGCGATGTTCATTTCATCGTCCGACAATGTTTGTTGATAATTTCTCTGAGTTTAACCTTTTTATAATGAATTAATAATTAATTCATATAATGTTTGTATTTCGGGATTAGTACAACGAAACTGAGATCAGCCAATTCCAGTGATCTCACATCGCTGAAATTGACAAGTTGGATACGTGGATCACTATAATAAGATTATCAACCTTATCGATAATCTTCTTATCTCGATTTACGTGTCGTAAGTTTCAACGTACAAATAACGAAGTACACTTTATAATAGAGTAGAATTGACCCTGTTTGACCAGAGTTGACCAGTTGACCCAAAGTCAACTATAAGTCAACACTTGACCTAGTTTGACTAGATTATTGACCGGAGTCGACCTAGAGTTAATCTGACTTAGAAGAACCTAGAATAATATAGATTGCCTGTAGGAATTTATTTATTTCAACTTGAACACCTTGTAACCTGTGTTGCTTTAAATAGGACTCTGTGGCTTCAGTGGGACCTCCCTATACTTATCAGCTGTTCAGGTTATCGAGGCGAGTACATTCTCTGATCATTTCATATCCTGCTTAGAATTATTTCCTGCAGTAGATTACTTTACTTGTACTGTCACGTTGGTCACACGGATTGGTACTATATGAATCCCTCTTTGAGATGTTATCCTTAGGAAGCATCGGATACTCTATGTTCTGTGCATTTCACTTACATAGCGTATCACTATGCTTCGTTGGTTCTTTGATCACTTACGACATATACTCTTATGATCGTAGAGTCTTCTCAGAATCCTTATCCCATTTATGGGACTACTATGTATCACCTTCGGGGTCTATCACCTTCGGGGTCATATCACCTTCCGGGTCTACCACCTTCGGGGTCTGTTACATAGCATCACATAACATAACTTGGTTGGATTCTTGTGTATTAATTGGGGGTACGGGGGAGTATATGTGGACATGTGAATAATACACCAGTAGTGTAGCATCATAATCATTCTATAGTGTAGCATCAGAATCATCCCAGGCCATTTACATGTTCATATTGTACTCTGACTCACTAGTCACATGCTAGTTCTCTATGTATAGTAGATATTCTATTACAGTTATTTCTCTGTTTACATACTATTTTTCTTCAGTACCTGTATCTTACTTTACTGCATGTTATGTTTTCTAACCTGCTATGATATGTTGAGATGTACTGTGCTCGCTCCAGTCCTGACTGGACCTGTTGATAAATTTTACAGATAGCCTGGAGGTGCCTGCTAGCCTAGAGGAGACACAGTAGGGTTTGTTTAGGTAGTTATTTCTTTGTCTGGAGTTGTATTTACTTTGTGGATTACTGTATCTTATTGAGTTTTGAGATGTACTTCTGGGTTCATGTATCTTAGACACTTAGACTTCTATCTCCTGTATCTCTTTTGGATTTCATGTTTTACCTATTCTTATCATGCTCTACCTTAGATGTGATTGAGTTTGTATCTGCTATGTCACCCCCATTCGGGGAGTATAAACTGTTTAGCCTTATACTGTTAGATGCATGAGACCTAGGACAGCGTTCTACCGCCGACACTGCGGCGTAGGCTGGGCGTCGTTACGTTCTCGTGCCCTAACTCTAGGGTACGGGTCGTGACAATATATATTATATATATATATATTATATATATATATATATATATATATATATATATATATCATGTATTGTTATGTATTTAAAATTCCTTTAATTTACGTTAATTAATTTTCCTGCAATTTTACTTTCAGCATTTTACTTTCTGCTTTGCTTTTGGATTCGGCCCGAGTTGGTTTATTTTCTGACCTTGGATGGTTCAACATGAACCCAACTCCCCACCTACCACCACTCCTTCATTTAAAGCCTCATCTCCTTTCTCTCTCTCTTCATTACTTCTTCTCATTACTCTTCTTCTTCCTCATAACTCCCCCACCAACCTAGGAGGGCTAGGCAAGTGCCAACTTGCTTCTTGATGGATCTCCATTTTTGTTGTTCCATTGTCTTCCTCTCAAGATTCTTAGATACTTTAGTACTTAGCACTTTCAATTTCCATGGCTCATGTCATGTAGATCTAAGTTTAATACATTTTCGAATTTTTTGGATTTTGATCTAGTAACTTTGTTATTTTTTCAAGTTTTGATGGTTCTATGTTGTAGAGAATTTCGTTCTACCCCATTTTGACCTATGGAAGTCCAAATTTGGGCTTGGAATGAAGGATTTAGAGAGCTTGGAAGCAATGGCTTCCATGGTTCTATTCCCAGGAAATTCGGAGAAGAAGACCCAATTTCTGGCCTTATAAGCAATTTCTGGCCGCATAAGCAAATTCTGGCCGCATGAGCAATTTCTGGCCGCATAAGCAAATTCTGGCTGCAAGCAATTTTTGGCCGCATGAGCAATTTCTGGCTGCATGAGCAATTTCTGGCCGCATGAGCAATTTCTGGCCGCATAAGCAATTTATGCCGCATGAGCTTTTATTTTTTCGGCCGCATAAACTCTAGCCCATAATATCTTTTGGCTGATTCTGTCCCGAATTGACATTAATTAACATTGATTGTTATCTTGGCATTAATTAATATTGATTGTGACCTTGACTAATAATTGATCATGCATTCCTAGTTGGAACTAAGAGACTGGCTAGTCGTCTTATTAAATTGAATGAATGAGACACATTCATGAACTATGAACCATTGCAATAGACTGGCTGATCCCGATTATTGGCATATAGATACATACAGGCTTCAATTTATTTATTTATGTTACAAAAGCAGCATGTGTACTTTATAGTCAAGGCATAATTATTCGTGGCTAGTTTTGATTGTGGCATTACGCTATGTAAGACTACAACATAATCGCACGGGTATCGTTGTGGAGTTGGGTATATCGTACTTTGTACGGAAGTATTCATTCTGAATGACCATGATCCACGGCATGGGATTTCACTTAACATAGAGGCTACTAAGTTAAATAAAATAATGATTGCATGGAGAGAATTATTCCTGAGTTCTTACATGGCAGCTCTCTTTAGGACTATTAAGTGCCCGACAGGCCGCTGGTTCCCACAGATACTGTAAATCTACCACACGGGCAGGAGCGGTATCTGCTTATATTATTTATTGTATATGTATATTGATGACGGGCGTCTCGCTGGGACTCGTCTAATTCATGATTGGCGTAAATGATTGACTGGATAGACTAGCCTTGCTTGCACATAGTAAGAAATGAGAAATCCTTATTGTATATTTCCAAGGTAACTTGAAACTCACAGTAGCAAGCCGTAGTAGTTGAATGATCGTTTAAATTGATTTGTTTGTGTACTGTACCTACTTTGTTAACTAACTGAGATGATCAGAATGTCAGACATGATGGGCCAACTTCTGTCCTTGTTTGGTTGGGAAGTTGGTTCGAAGTGTCGTGATGTTATAAGAATCCTAGTAGCAAGCAGAGGTCTATATCATATTCTCCTATTACTGGTTTTAATTCCTCATATCGTGCTTCCTTGCGGTACTTGCTATTAGAGGTCTAACCTCTCTGGTTTTGTATGGCCAGATCTAGAGCCGGTTCCCGAGGACTCAGCTTACTTCCACCTCCAAGATGGTCAATACTAGAGGGATGATCGCAGGAGGACTCGAGTGGGTTCCTTACTTCCCCACTCGTTTTGTTATTTACTTAACACCCTGCCGTTTGGCACCGACATGTTAGTCGGATTGTCTTGTACTTACTTGTATATAATTGTAATTAAGTCAGACTGCAGCTGATAACAATTGTGTATACTTTGCTACATCATCTAGCTATGTTTTGTAAAGTCAGATATCGAGAACATTTTGACTGAACGTTTGGGATGCCTTACTGCTTTATCTTACATGTTCTCTATTTTGTTTCTTGTTTGAATGATTAAGACAATAGATGTGAAGTGACCATAGTGAGACTTTCATGTGGTATGCACCCCTCGTCTTTTAGACAACATTGATCGTATTATACGGTATTCATCTACCCGTAATACATAGCTGGCTGAGTCATTCCCCCGCTCTCCAGTATTCTGGTTCTGGGGAATGACAGTTCACCTGAGCTATAGGTTTGACAACCTGTTTGCCTAGTTTAATCTCTAACTTTTTAGAGACGTCACAGGCTTCATTGTATTTGGCTATGAGTGCATCTATTCTCTGAACAGCAATATTGTACTTTTTTTCTCTACTTTATAGAGATTGTTAAGCTTTACATTTTCTTGATTAGCTTTCTCAAGCTTTTAAGAGTATCATGTAAGCTTAACTTTAAAGAAGTAATCTCATTTGTGTCACTAGAAGAATCTCTAATATCTTCTAGCATTTGAGATTGCTTTGAAAACTCAAATTGTACAAAGTTTAGCTATTTCTTAGCACTTTTGTACAAATCCATCATTTTCCTCTGATATTCTAATAGATCAGTGAAAGCATCAAACTGTTCATCGAAAGTAAATTCTTCATAGAGAGTTTGATATTACCTTAGCATCTGTAGCCACAAAGCATAGGTTTGCGGTGTTGCGAGGCTTCTCTTCTTCTTCAGAGTCATTAGCTTTATTTTTACACCAGATGCTAGTGTTAGCATAGTTTCTAGTCGAAGTCCTTTTCTTGCTTGACTGATCATGCCTGCTTCCCTTTCTTACAATAGGATAATCTTTCTTGATGTGACCTGTTATCTTATAGCTGAAGAAGATAGGTTCTTCGTTATCTCTGAAATCTTTCTTCTTCTTGTTTGACTTCTCATATATGAGGAATCTTCTGAAGTTCCTTATAAGGGCCATATGTTCGTTGTCTGAGCTGTCTGTCTCACTTTCATCGTCGGAGGCTATATTGTGGTTAGCATTAAATGCTATCGCCTTCTCTTTTGGAGCTGACTCTTTGAAATCTTTAAGGTCTAGCTCATGCGTCATAAGCTTTCCCATAAGGGTTTTAAGAGTCATTGTTGTGAGATCATTTCCTTCAATAATGGTCGTCGCTTTAGGATTGTTGTATTCTTTTCCAAGGAAGATAGAGGATTAACAATATCTAGAAACGGAGTAAACGTACTTGTGATAGTCTCATTAGGCTTCATTTTGAAGGCCTCATACTCTTGTGTTAGTCGTGAGATTTTAGACCCCTTCACTTGTGAAGTTCCTTCATGAGTGACCTTAAGAAGTTTCCAAACCTTGGGAGACGTAACACATGTTAAAACTCTATTGATCTCAGTTCTATCTACAGCACAGAATAAAGCATTAATAGCTTTTGCATCAAGACTAGCTTATTTTTTTATTGTCGGTATATATGTCGAATGGTTTTCTACTAATTCACCCTCTACCACAATAGGTAGTGGTTTTTTATAACCATTCACGACAATCGACCATAAATCGAAATCAAAAGACTTGAGGTAAAAGCTCATACGTGTCTTCCAGTACGTGTAGTTTGTGCCATCAAATAGGGGTGGCCTATTTGTTGATTGGCCTTCACCATTGCTTGGATATATGGATGTCATATCTCAAGGAGTTTTAATCCAACTAGAGATAAACTGTGCTCTGATACCAATTGTAGGATCGATGGCACCTCTAGAGGGGGGTGACTAGAGTACAGCAGAAGATATTTACCAATTTAAAAACTAAGCAGGTGAAGCAAATATATAAATAAACTTAAATGCAATAAAGTAAAGTAATAAGTAAGTGGAGGCAAGAAAGCAATATACAGACACCAAGGTTTATACTGGTTTTCCTCTAGGAGGACTAGTCCAATTCGTGAGAACTCTTGCTCGCTATAATCCACTATTTTGAATAGAGATTACACCACGTGCTTTACTCCGAAGAACACGCCAACTTCAACACCGTCGTATTTTTATCCGAAGCCCACGATCAAACTTCAAAACACCTTTCTGAGAAAAGCTTTTATACGCCAAGCTTGTACAACTCGAATACTCCTAATCGAAAATTATTAGCACTAGAAGAATGGGAGTTGTCTTGGAGATTTAAAATTTAACCTTTGTAAAGTAGATAGAAATCTTAGGAATAGATAGAGAAGATGAAGATTGAATGAGTGAACAGAAATAAGAAATTCTTTTTATAGGATTTTCTAGGACAGAGTACGGGTAGAACTCGGTAGGCTAACGTTCATAAATTTGAATGTTACAGATCTAAAAGATTAGAAAATTGTAGCTGGCCAGGAGTGATCCTAGGGGACCGAGTTTGGTCCGAGTTCGGGCAGAACTCTGGCCGAGTTCGGTTGCTAGGGTTTCAGGGTCATTTGATTTGATATGGCTTTTGGATATTGGTTTGGCTAGGTTTATTTTTGGTTTAGGATAGTACTTCTAAATGCTAGTGATCCCGATGCACAATTTTTTAGACTCAATAAAAAAATACAATAAAGTGTAAAAATATAGTTGAGACAAATCTGTGATCTTATGTTTTGTTTCATATCGAGCTTGGAGTTTTAAGTCAATTATCAAAATCGGTTTGACCACGGCTGAATGGGCCAACATGGGTCATCGTGGATCGACGCACCAAGTCGGATTATTTCTTGCCCTTTAAAGTTGGATAATCTACG
This sequence comes from Iris pallida, assembly GCA_029216955.1. Taxonomy (NCBI): domain Eukaryota; kingdom Viridiplantae; phylum Streptophyta; class Magnoliopsida; order Asparagales; family Iridaceae; genus Iris; species Iris pallida. The sequence goes on from JANAVB010044702.1 coordinate 9,739, forward strand.
GAGATTATGGATGATTTATACATGAGATAGATAGTGCGTCTTCATGGAGTACCAGTCAGCATTATGTCGGATCGTGATTCCAGATTCTTCTCTCATTTTTGGAAGAGTATGCAGGAGAGTTGGAAACTTGCCTCAAGTTCATTACTGCTTATCATCCGCAGACCGACGGACAGTCAGAGCGTACCATCCAGACACTTGAGGATATGCTGAGAGCTTGTATGTTAGATTTTGGAGGATCTTGGAAAGGCCATCTACATTTGGTGGAATTCTCCTACAACAACATCTACCAGCCAAGCATTCAGATAGTACCATTGAGGCACTGTATGGCAGAAAGTGCAGGTCTCCAGTGTATTAGAGTGATATCGGAGAGCGTCAGATATTTGGTCCAGAGTTAGTGACCCGGACAGTAGAGAAAGTGAAGCAGATTCAGAGCCACCTCAGAGGGGCACAGGACAGGCATGAGCATTAGGCTGATACGCATTGCCGACCCTTGGAGTTCATGAAAGGCGATCACGTATTTTTGAGGATATCACCAACTCGAGAAACTATTAGATTTGGCAGCAGAGGCAAGTTGAGTTTATGGTACATCGGACCCTTCGACATTCTGGAGCGAGTTGGTGAGGTGGCTTATCGTCTTGCATTACCCACGTCACTTGAGGGTGTGCATGACATTTTTCACGTATCGCAATTGAGAAGGTACGTGGCAGACCCCAGTCACGTGCTAAATCATTTAAAGATTACAGTTAGACCGAGCCTGTCGTATGTGGAGCAGCTTGATGCGATTCTCGACCGCAGCGAAAAGGTATTAAGGGGGCAGACCATTCAATTTGTCCGGGTTGCATGGAAGCATCATTCTCCAGGCGAGTCCTTGGGAGCGCGAGGACACTATTCGGGAGCGTTTTCTCACTTGTTCGAGGATCGAGGTCCGAATTTACGTACTATTTTTCAAATACCATAATATTTCTTAAATTTTGTTTTCCTAATCGTGCCATCATCTAAATTTTAGGGACAAAATTTTCTAAGGGGGAGAGGAAGTGAGCCCCCAAATTCTTAAGTTTATTTTTATATATTATTTAATATTTATTGTAGACCAAATTTAAAGGTTGTAATTTTTATTTTGTTATAATTAAAGTTAGTTAAATCACTGATAATATTAGAATAGCTTAACCATTTTATTATTATTAATTAACTAGATTTGTGTAAAAAAATTTAGCATTAGTCATTATAATTAAACAAATACCTTTGTTTACTAATAGATAGATATTTTAGACCTTTGGGCTAGCAGTTACATGATTGTTGGTAATAGTTGGCTTTTGTGGAGACTTTGAATAATTTTTTCTCTCTTAGATAGATATGGAGTGAACCATCTGTGTTCATAAGCCTTTGTTTTAAGGGTCAGTTAGGATATCATAGTACCTAGTTGGGGGACATTGGTTGTAAAGTATGACCAAAAGGGATTTATGCATATAAGGGTTAGTAGTATTTGAGTTAGATACATGTGTATCAGTAAATAGTGATTCATATGGAGCAAACATGGAGAGAGAGACAGACTTAGGAAGTTACAGTAAAGGCATTTAGGCATCAGTAATTGGTTTGTAGAGATGTCAGTTAGTGTGAACAGATGTATCAATAGTATTGCATAGATGTATCGGTTAGAGTCGATTGGGGGTACAGAAATGTAGTACCAAACTAGAAAGAAGGGACTAATTCATGTAGGTATCCGTATTGGAAATGATATATTGTACAGACCTTAGTAGGACAGAGGTGGGGATTAGAGGCAACACCTGGGATGCAAACTTGTGTCAGATGTACTTGACATGGGCTAGGTTCATGTGTTAACCCATGACAGAGGGGTATGTGGAATGTTATCCGAGTTAGATATTAAAGGGAAGATATCTGGTCATTTTGTTACTATGAGCCACATCATACTAAAAGAATATTCTTCAATGTAGAAGTTATCAAGTGGCATCACAAGAAGTTGGTATTGTACTAAAAATTATTAATGTGCTCATGAAATGAATGTTAGAACTAGTTACTGGGAGGTTCTTGCAATGGCAGGAATTAGTAAGCAGTATATGGTGTACAAAGCTTGGAAGGAGGAACCTGTCTTGGTAGCTTGGTTTCCATCCTGAACTAACTTGGGTACATATTATGTTGGTGTTAATAAAAGGAACCTGAGAAGGGTATTCTGTTTCACCCCTTTTAGGTGAAGTTAATATACTTTAGTATCCATAAAGGATACACGGGTACTGTACAGAGGAAGCCATAACTTAGAGTCAATGTCCTTATAAGCAAGAAAGTATCGGTGTTTTAGAAAGGACAAGTGTGGGGAATTAAGAGGGTTAGTTTAGTTGCATAGCCTCTATACCTTGTCAAATTAGGTACTTTCAGTTGGACTATCTTGTTTCAGTTAGAAATACTAAAGGCTAGTAGCACCTTGTGTGTTCAGTTTGGGGATAGGTAATAAGACTGTTCATAGGAAGGTTTTCCATAGGCTTGTCCATTTTCAGAAGTTGACTGAAGATAAGGGATGTGATTCTTGGAAAGTTGGAAAGCAACATCAGCCTACCAAAGCATTTATAGGTGCATATAAATAAGGAAGATGGGAGTATATTAGAAATAGGAAACAAGTAAAATCAGATTAGATACCTACCTAATTAGGTTACAAGTGGAGTGTGGTCTAGAAGCCAAAATAGATAGGTTGCCAAATGCTTTCATTATCTTATTGACATAGTCAATTATCAAATAGGTTCTTTGGACTCTGACTTTGTGCTTGACCGGATCCGCAGCTCAGGACCAAAGGCAAGTATACCTTCCTTTCTTTACAGCTTTACTTACATGCTCATTCCTTTCATTATACAGTTTTTTTGATTGATTGCTGGCATGTGCCTTTCTTATATCATGTACACTAGTTGTTTACTTCATTGATATATAGCCCTTGTTCACAGATGGTCTTGTAGTTTATATTGGACCCCTTTCTCACTTGTACTTGAGTCGTATCGTAGAAAGTGCGTATAACTTAACTGCTATTTCCTTGTTTCATTCATTCTCAACCTGCGAGTCCACACTAGGGGCGAGGGTTAGTGATTAGTTTCAAACCTGCGAGTCCATACTAGGGGCGAGGGTTAGTGATTAGTTTCAAACCTGCGAGTCCACACTAGGGGCGAGGGTTTGAGTATCCGCTGATCTCGTGTTCACCTATTTTATTCTAGCAGTACATTTAATCGTAGTTGTTCATATTCATGTATCATTATTGCTTAGTCTTTTTCCCTGTTTTATCCTGGATTTTCTTCTTGCACGACAAATTGTTAGAATGTCATTTTTATGTATCTTTCTAGCCCTCTGAGGACCTGATGATCTCTTCAGGTTTAGCTGGGGTTGATCCAAGTACAGATGAGCAAGTTTGAGCCAGTATCAGACCACGGTACTACCACAGCTTAGGATATTATTGATGATTAGCGTAGTTTGGACTCAGATATTTATTTCATGTCTTTATTTTACTTTTGTCTATTGGTAGTGGATTTGTTTCCACCGGACGTGACTTGAATTCTTGATAATTTGGAAACATTCAGTTTATATTATTCTCTATTATTCAGTTTCATTGACATCCATTGATCTCAGTTGTATCCTTATTATTCTGTGGATGAGATATAGATTGCCATGTGATTCTAGATTTATGTGACTGGTACATACTAGACAGCGTTCTATTACCGACACTGCGCGTAAGCTGGACTTCGACACAAGACTCATATCCAAAAAGCGGATACGGGTTGTGACAAGTTTTTTGGTGGCCCATGCAGGTCTATGTTAATCACTTCAGTTACATTACTGTACCGTCGTGAGCCTACAAGTAGGATTAAACACTTAGGATCTCATCCACATGTCTTGAACTCATTATTGATCTCTGTCCTTGATTTTTATTGAATCCTTGATTTGCATCCTGCTTGAAATTCTTCAGCGGCTAAATGTTTTCTTTTGTTGCAGTAAATGGATTCTCAAGACAAAAACATCGTTCCCCTGAACACCCCATCGACTACAGGTAGAATTTTTACATACGGGACCCCACTGACGCAAGGAGGCCAGCTTACTCATCGGGGCAACCCGTCACAGCCGCAGTTCTCGAGATTCCGCAGAAACGACATTCCACCACCCCACAGTTTCCTCCGCAAACTCTACCACCCAGAACCGTTCTACCACCAGCAGTTGTTCCCACACCGGCATAAGTTCTGCATCCATCACCTGCTCTACCACCCGTACATGTTCTTCATCCAGCACATATTCCACATCCAGTACCTACCATGCATCCAGCACCAGCAATGTATCCAGCTTCCACCATGCACCCAGTACCTATTATGCATCCAGCACCTGCCATGTATCCAGTACATGATCTGCCTCCGCGACCTGTACTGGACAATGTTACACTCCTGAGTATCTTCCAGCAGCTCATCACTTCCCAGACAGCACAGGCCAACATATTCTACAACACTTTGAGAGAGGCTCTTTAGACTAGAGATGCTCCCCGATCGTGCCCTGGAACTTCCAAAAATTTTATGGACCTTAGGCCCAGGGAATTTAGTAGGACGGAAGGGATTCTCTACGCGGATGAATGGTTAGAGAATGTGGATCGATTTCTTCGAATGGCCCGAGTACCTGAAGATCGAGTCAGCCAGCAAGCAGCTTTACGACATCGCCCGCACATGGTATAGAGATGAGTCCCAATTTATCGCACCAGGCGTGACTTGGAAAGATTTCAAGGAGCTATTCAAGAAGAAGTTCTACCCCAACATAGCTCAAGAGGTATTGGAGAGTGTTTGCCATGAAATATAAAAGGGCAGAACAATTATCGGAGGACTGGACTTTTACTTCACGATACAAACTCGCTTGTACAAAGAAATCCTAGGGACGAAAACCTAGGTACAGCAATCTAAGTACAATTGTTTATTTTAGATTCTGGAGGGTGACGATAGAGGCTCGGGAAAGTGACGGCAGCTCTGCCTTACTCCTTGGACGATCGGATGCAGCCTTGGCTCGGAGAAGATCTGATTGGCGTTGAAGAAATGCTCTCTTTGCTCTCTCTTTTAATCTCCAAGTGTTATGGTACTCTGATCTCCGAAAAAAGGGTTCTTTTGCAAGGGAATGATACGTTGCTATTTATAGGAGTGGGATACAATCATTAGAATTTGCAATGATTGCCTCCTTGATATGTCGGCAGCTGAGGATCACTGAATCTAGGCCGTTCATCTTGAATATAAGAGATTTGAGCAATTAATGTGATTGTATCAAATCTTTTGTGGGTAATTAATAATGATTGACATAAATCCTCATGATTTGCCAATCTCGGATTTCCCGCCACGTGTCATTGATTTACCTGATTGTAAATGATCTGATTTGATCCCAATTTTTATTGGGATTTGTTGATTTGATGCCATGTGTCCCACCATTATGCCACGTGTCTTAACCGCAAGCTACTGAGGAAATCTGAGCCGCATGAGGATTGAGTCGCATACGACTAGCCACGTGTTAAGGCTGCTTGGGGAGTGGCTCCTGAACCACATGGTGATGATCTGAGCCGCATGAGCGTAGGCGGCCGCATAATGGGTAGCTTCTTCGTGAGCCGCATAGAGATAGTCCTCGTGAGCCGCATGGGGTAGCCTCTGCTTGACCGCATAAGACGGCTTCGGCCTGAGCCGTATGGGACAACTTCGGCTTGAGCCGCATGTGACTGTCCACGTGTCATGGCCGCCTGACAGTTTCTGGATCTCGGGGGATCGTGTCAGAGATTTCCTTTATTTCCCTAGGAGTCTGCTATTATGAGGGAGTCATAATTGTATCTTTGCGTCAGAACTGTCACCTTGTCAGAGCTGTCAGCCGTCAAGGCATTTAATACAGTAAAGGACAAAGGGAAGAGCTGTTGCAGGCCACGTGGCTCCTCTCTGAGCCACATGGAATTTATCCGAGCCGCATAGACGCTTGAGCCGCATGGATCCCTGAGCCGCATAAGCACCCTGAGCCGCATGGATCTTTCTTTATTCTTTTCCATGCTTCTACAAGACCCCCTTCAAAGTTTTCAATTTGCAAAATTGAAATACTTTGAATAAGAAGCATGGCTGTGCATAAGCTCTCCTGGCTGCATATGAAGTCCTGGCCGCATGGATGTCTTGGCCGCATGGATGTTTCGGCCGCATGGATGTCTCAGCCGCATGGACTTTTGGGCCACATAGGCTGTTCTGGCCGCATGAGCTCCTCGCCACGTCATCCTGCCACGTGTGAAAATCTTTTGCATTGAATGTTATTGATCTGCTGTCAGTTTTAAGGCCACTTTTCGGGGCAGGATCCCAGGAGTTTGGCCTTTATTTTAGGCGGCTCGCCTCGATAACCGAAGGGTCAGTTTTTGTGTTGCACGAGAATTTCAATGCCCCGCTTTGTTTATAAATAGGGACGAGTTCAGTCTGAGGGATTTCTTTACTTTCTCTTTCGTCCCCAACTCTTGCTGTCTCAACTTTTTTCCTTATCTCCCTGCTCCGACCGTCGAAAATGGCCCCCAAGTCTTCCAAGGTCGCCTCTGCTGCTGCGAAGGGCAAGAAAGCGGCTTCCTCGTCGGCCGCCGTGCCCGAAGTGCACCCTGACGTCCACCTTGCTTTCAAGGGTAAGGATTGGATTTGAATACTTTGAACCCTAAGGACCCATGGCTCTGTTGCATAATTGATGCACAAGCCTTCATCCTTCGTCTTCATTGAACCGCCCGAGTTCGACCATGATGGAGCCGCATACGTTGTATGGGCCGCATGACCCTCTCATATCCGAGCTGCATAGGGCATGCCCTGTGTTTGAGCCGCATGAGAAAGATTTGAGCCGCAGGAGCACTTCTGGATTTGAACCGCATGAAGCCCCCTTTGAACGGGACCGCATATGTTCCTGACAAACTGGACCGCATAGAATTTTGCTGAGTCGTGCCGCATAAGCTCTTCTGCTAAATAGAACCGCATAAGTTCAACCGAGCCGCATAAGCTATCGAATCAGTGTCACATGGAACTCCCAACTGAATTGGGCCGCATGAGGCTGTGTTGACCCGAGCCGCATAGGCTCATAGGAACTTCTTTTTGAGATTCTTTAAGTAGTTTCATTTTAACCATCTTTTTAAATCCTGTTTCTTTTGTCCTTTTCCATTGAACCTCCTAACCAACCCGGCAGGAGAGCTTCTGGTGGGTTCAGCTCAATTTGCAGTGGGTGTGCGGCTTGACGGCTTAATTCGACATATAACGGACCAGCTTCCCACCAATGAGCCTTTGGAGAGGGTGGCTACCATCAACAACCAGCCTTTCCACTTTCTTTGCACTATGATGAATTCGGGGAGACTGGACGGAGAATATCTGAAACCAGCTTTTCTCTTTGGAGATGCTTTATCCATAAAGAACTTCCGAATGCTGGACGTTTCTGAGAACTGGGATTTTACTGTGGACGGGGTGGAGATCCATATTCCCGAGGTGGAACGGCATTTTTCCTCTCGTGGTTTAATATGGTACCGTTGAGCAGGACAATGGTGGGCTCCCTAACTCCCACCCAATGGGGATGTTCGTGGGCAACATCCACTATAATAGGCGTACGGGGGTCAGCATGTGCGGGCAGGGATTCGGTCAGTCGAGTGTGATGGGGCTGATTCCTGGTACTTTTATAAACGTGTCTGGTCCCAACTTTACTTTTATTCGAGCTGATACCTTCCTGAATCAGCTCGCTCGCAAGGGGTCTTATCCTGTGGGCAGGTTGCCGCTGCTGAATTGGATAAACCCATTCCTACATGGACCAATCTTACCTCATAGATTCGAGGAACTACGAGGAATTCCTTCAGGAGATTGACCTTTACTACGCCATCCGGGGCACCTGTTACGGGTTGCCCATTAACAAGCCGTTGTTCATGGCCCTTTTGGAGATGTATAACCGGCGTACGGGGACTTTCTTCGCGCCCGGAGGGGAGTTGGGACTTGCTCTCCATGAAATGCATGTTGTTTCTAAGCTGCCGTGGGGGGCGAGGCCTTTGAAGTATACACCCCGAACAAGGAATTCGGTGATCTGGATCGACGATTCCCGGGTTCGTCGCTGTGAACCGGGAACTGCTGTGCCACCATAGCATCTGTCACCAGACTGCTATCAAGAAGAATAATAGTTCAGAAGGGAACGCCCCCCATACCACAGCCTGGGTCGCGTATCTTTTCAAATTAAAACCCTCCGGCCGGGTTTCTTCTCGAGGTCCTCAAACCCAAGTAGAGGTAAAGGACCTGATGTTGAATGCCAAAAGGTCAAGGTCCACCCGCGATAGATTTGGGAGTCGCACTGACTCCTTTAGTTATTTCCACTACGGTACCCGACAGATGTCTGAGAAAGCACTCTTGGCCGGGTTTTTGATGGTGTGGCTACGGAATTGCGTAGTCTCGGGAGGGACAGGTTCTACTGAAAGGATCAGCCGCCACTTCATTCTCTCGGCTGTGAAGCTGGTCTTCAAAGTCATACTGGCCCTTCTTCCGGCCATGGTGTGTAGCATACACCACGCCTTCGCGCCTTTTCGTCTAAAGTCATTGCTCGCAGACGACACTGGACTTTGAGCGGATTGAGCTACCATACCATTATCTCATGGGATGGTTATTGATGCATTACCGGTCGTTGATGAGGCCCGGAACAGAGGATGATGTTACCGCTGATGACGCCTTCTTTTTCGATACCATCATCAGTCTTGGGAGTACGACACCATGCCAGCCTGTCGAGGGGTTGGCGAGAGTTGACGGGCCCGACTTCTTTGTGTCTCTTCCTCAATTTACCCCTAGAGAAGTGAGGGGGGTACACGTTGACGGCATTGAACCTCCCCAACTCTTATCTGAGAAGATGCTTCTTTGGCTGCACAATATTCGTCCCGCGCACCTAATATATCGTTACCGAAATAACGTATACCTGGAGCCTTATTTGCCCAGTAGGTTTTCCCGTCAATTCGGGTATAGTCAACTGTTCCTTGATTGCCAGCGCTTGCCTGGGCTTTGAGGGCAGCATCCTCGATGGTATCAGGGCTTGGCATTATTATAATGCGGTCCATACCCGGGCTAGCTTCTCGGTCCCTGACGCTAAGATGTCAGGGAAGATTTTATACATGGCGGCCCTTTATCATGTTACGGCGAGCAAGCCTCCTGTTAACTTTGACATGAGTACCAGCTTCATTACTGGCACTGGCTTGGCCGAGAAGCCCGAGGGATCCAAGAAGAGAAAGAGAAGGGCGAATAGGGTTCCTGTGCCGACTTGGAGTCTACTACGGCGGACGAAGAGGATGATGAGCAGGACGTCGATGACTCGTCGCACTCTTCGGACGAGGAGGTGGGGGACCAGCCACCTACTGTCGAACGAAGAGGTGGAGGATCAACCACCTGTTGTACCTGGTGCTTCGCGCAAACGAGGCAGGCGTATGTCCACTGACGATGGCAGGACCTACTCCACAAAGCGGGCTGCGGTAAGACGTCGCAGGACTGTTTATTGATGGCGTTGACGCTGTTTCTGAGGTGATTTGAATTCCAACTACCTTTTCCTTCTTTTTCTAAGTTATGGCCTAATCATTTTTTCTTTTGCTCTTTGTAGGTGTCAGAGGAGTCTGCTTCTCAGGACCCGATTGTCGAGGTTGATCCGGTCTTGTCCAATTTGGTCCATGATGTGTGTACCGCTATCATTTCTGATGAGGTTCTTCCGGAGGCGGCCGAGGAGTCTCACCTTGCTGAGACCTCAACCCATGGGGATGGGGGCTCTACTGCGCCTGTCCTTGAGACATCTGAATTTCAATAGGATGACGCTGACCTGGCTGGCTCCCTTCCAGGGGCGGCTGGGACAGAGAAACCAGTTGAATTTGACTTGGAAGCCGCGGGTGGGAGACTATGCTAGCTGCGAGCGCCGCAGCCTCCATGCTCTTCCTGGTAAGATAAGCCAAATCTTAACTTGTGAGGAAGCCTATTTGCTCCATCATCCTGTCCTTCGGGTTACGTCGATTAATGGTTGCTTTGGACGTACAGGTCCCACCCCTTTATTGCCGGTGACGGACATTGTCAGGGCGGACTCTACCGGAAGGGATCTGATGGAAGCACGTGTGCTTCCTTCTTTTCCAACCTATATGAGGGGCCTTCAGCTGGGTCGCGTTCGGGGTCCAAGTGGTAGCACAGCTGGGGCAAGGGACAATGCTTCCTGCGTCCTCCTCCGCGAATATGGTTTCGGGGGTTAATCTTTCCGCCTTGCCAAGTATCCAAGCTCTTCGGGCGCGGAAGAGGAGCTAGCTGCTATTCATGCATTTTTACACAGAATTTGTTTCCTGGTGGCGTGGATGGCAAGTTCTGAGGCTACTCCTTCGGTACTGCCCGCCACGCTTCCTTTGACGCCGTCCTCTACAGAAGTTTTGGATGAAGTGTCCCAGGATGTGGTCGATAGCTTTTACCGCCACCTGAAGAGAGGGATCGGACAGCTGTGGAGAGGGGGACTCCCTTTGCTATGGCCCGTCAATGGCCGGTGGCCAAATCAATATCCTTAGAACACTCCCGTGGGGCGGGACTAGCTGCACTTCTGGAGCCTAAGTTGCTAGAGGCTGATCGTCTTGTGGCCCAGTTTCGCATGCTGCAGCAAGCTGATTTACCCGCGGCAATAAACCAAGAGCGCACTTTCCTCATAACCATGGTGGAGAAGGTGAGGCTTGCTCGGGAATCGATCAAGCCAACTATATTGAAGGACCGCCGGGATCTGACTCAGTTGTACGATCAATGGAGCCGTCGGACTGAAGATTGTGCCGTTCGGGAAGCGGCTCCCGCGGGGTAGCTGACACCCGGGAGCAGATCCTCGAGCTCCAGAGAAAGCTGGCCTTCCTGGAGTCCGAGCTCGAAGCTGCCCGTACTGAGAAAGGGGTTGCCATTCAGGAGGCTGACAGGTTTAGTAGAGCTTCTGCCAATCTGGAACTTCCCTGAAGAAGATGGAGAATGACTGGCAGGCATATAGTACTTGAGTGATGCGGAGCAGTTGTCCCAGGAGGCTGAGCATCGAGCTAAACAGAGGCTTGCGTGGGACCACCTTGGTGAAAAACCGTCTCTTGGAATTGTGTAATGCCGAACTATAGTCGGCCTTTTCTTCTTTTGTTTTCTTTTCTTTTTCTTTTTGAGAGGGACATGGTCCCAAAACATGTAATACTTTTTGTCTTTCAAATAAAGAGTACTTTCCATTCTACCCTTCATTTGTATCGTTTGTCTTGCTGTGGTATCATGGTGATGTTTGCCCCGAGTGGAGGACTTGTCTGTGGACCTGTTACCCTTGGCATACCTTGGTTTTAGGTACGGGTAACAAGTTTGATTGGGGATACCTAGAACGGTTCACAGTAATGTCGTCGTGGACGTTCGAGTATCGGGAGAAAGAATGCCATGGAGCAGCTGGGCTCCCGGGGCATGATGAGAAATGGTGGGCCTGTGCTGAGAAACTTAGCACAGGACATTTTATGGGCCTATTATCCTTGGCGTACCCTGGGTTAGGATACGGATAATAGGATGAAATAGAACCAACGTACTTACTCAGAGGTAATGAGGACATGGTAAGCACGAGGGTTTTCTTATCGCAGAATCTTCTACTCAGAGGTGATGAGGACATGGCAGGAGTAGACTCAACGGAGGATATTTGTGGACCTACTATCCTTGGCGTACTCCGGTTGTGGGTACAGATAATAAGTCGAAAGGGAATCAACATACTTACTCAGAGGTAATGAGGACATGGCAAGCATGAGGGTTTCTTCGACGGAGCCTTCCCACTCAGAGGTAATGAGGACATGGCAGGAGTGGGCTCAATGAAGGGGGTACATAGAACGACTCAGAGGTAATGAGGACATGGAAGTTCTATGTAGAGGGGTGATTTGTTTTTGGCAGAATTAAGACGACTCAGAGGTAACATCGACATGGTCGTTTTGAAATTTGTGGATCTGTTACCCTTTTTGTGCACTGGGAGTGCGGATAGTGGATCATGAGGAAGGAGCTCCTTCAGGAAGAAAGTTCAGAGGTATGGTCATACATAACTTTCCCCGAAAGAGTGACCGGGATGTAAGTTCAGGGGTACCATCGGGTACATAACTCGACAATCCATGAATTTTGGAATCAAAGTGTAAGTTCAGAGGCACCAGCGGGTACATGACTCGATAATTGGGTTTTTTGTGGAAGGAGGACGTGAGTTCAGCGGTACGAGGGTACATGACTCAGTAATTTAGAATTTTGGGAAGGTGAGAGTTCAGCGGTACCAGCGGGTACATGACTCGATAATCTGAAATTTGTGGATGTGAGTTCAGCGGTACCAGCAGGTACATGACGAGACAATCTGGAATATTGTGAGAGTGAGTTCAGCGGTACCAGCGGGTACATGACTCGATGATCTGGAATATTGTGAGAGTGAGTTCAGTTCAGCAGTACCAGCGGGTACATGACTCGATGATCTGGAATATTGTGGGAGAGTGAGTTCAGCGGTACCAGCGGGTACATGACTCGATAATCTGAAATTTGTGGATGTGAGTTCAGCGGTACCAGCAGAGGTACATGACTCGGTGATCTGGAATATGTCGTTTAGACATAATATTTCTTCAGGAACTTGCCGTTGACGGGCAACATGAGCAAGTCTCCATTTTGTTTGGTGAGGCGGTAAGCTCCATTAGAGAACACAGCATCAATGATGAACGGGCCTTCCCACTTTGGCTGGAATTTGCCGACGTTTTGTGAGTCATGACCATCGGCCTCCGGACTGCCAGAACGAGATCGTCCACTTGGAATGTTCTGATCTTCACTTTCTTGTTGAAGCTCCGGAGATGCGTGCTTGGTATAGCTCGATCCGTTGCTGAGCCAAGAGGTGCTTCTCATCTAGGCCTCCAACTCTTGTAGCCGACGACGGTAGTTATCATCCGTCAGTTGGTAAGTAAGGGCGACGCAGAGTGAGGGTATTTGAGTCTCCAATGGGAGGACTGCCTCACTCCCGTACACCAGGGAAAATGGCGTGTTCCCAGTGGCTGTTCGGACTATAGTACGGTATGCCCATAAGCATTCACCAAGCTTCTCGTTCCAGTCGTTTGTTGGACGACACGAACTTCTTGAGAAGTTTGATGATTGTTTTGTTGAATGCTTCTGCCAACCCATTCGCTGCTGGATTGTATGGCATCGAAGCAATATTCTGGATGCGGTGCTTGTCGCAGAACCGATAGAAGGCGTGGCTTGCAAACTGCAGACCATTATCGTGGATGATCCTTGGGCATCCAAAGCGATAGATGACGTGATGCTTGAGGAAACTGATCACGTTTGAAGTCTTTACTTCTGCAAGCGGGACGGCTTCGCCCATTTGGAGAAGTAATCCGTGATTGCGAGTATGAAGCGATGTCCTCGGGAGGAAGGTGGGGCGATCGAACCGATATCCATTCCCCATGCTTCGAATGGCCAGGACGCCACTGTAGGATATAGAAATTCAGATGGCTGGTGGATGAAGTCTGCGTGAGCTTGGTAGGCTTTGCATTTTCTTGCATAGTCTATCGCATCTGCTACCATGGGCCAGTAGTAGCCCATTCGGTGAAGACGGTCTTTTAATTTAGGGCCAGGCTGATGGGCCCCGCAGACACCGTCATGAGCTTCACGTACGGCTTCTTTGGCTTCTGCTTTGAGACACCGAAGTAATAATCTATCGTAAGATCGCCGATACACATTTTTGTCTCTGTATCGTAGAAGAATCTGAGAGAACGCCTTCTGATGGAAGTAGCTTCCTTTGGGTTCTCGGGCAGGATGTCGTAGACTACGAAGTCTATGAATGGTTGTCTCCAGTCTGGCGCTTCGTCGACTGTCTGAGCGGAATAACTTGCCACAAACTGAACGTTGTTCTTGGGACAGACCAGTTCGTGGCCTATCATATCCACCGATTGATGGCATAGTTTGGAACTGCTAGGGAAGCGACAAGGCCAGCTAGGGCATCGCTTCGATATTTTAGAGTCTGGGGACGTGTTCGATGAAGAACCCTTCAAATGACGAGATGATGTTGATCGCTATTTGGTGATAGGGGATCAGGTCTTCATGGCGGACTTCGTACGAACCCCGGATCTGATTGACGATTAACTGCGAATCGTCGTATGCTTAAGATATTCTATCCCCAGCTCTCTTGCAAGCTGGAGGCCAATGACAAAGTGTTGTACTCGGCCACTTGTTAGAACAAGGTTCGTGAGGGAGTAAGCGCGATTGATCACCAGTCCGGAAGGAGACACCAGCACCACCCCGACTCCGACGACGATGTTGCCCTTAGGTCGGTCTTGAGGCGCCGTCGAAGAACATTCGCCATATATTATCGTGGGAGGTTGCATGCGAGTCAGCGACCTCATCTGGGATTCCTTCATATATTCTGGATGACTCCGAGCCTGGGTGGGCTGCTAAAAAGTCTGCCAGAGCTTGACCTTTAACAGCCTTTTACGGGACGAAGATCATATGATAGGGGACAGCAATATTGCCCATGTGGCGAGGCAGGAGCTGAGTGCCCCTGGTTTAGTCATGAGGACCCGGAGAGGGTTGACTCGTGAGATCACATGTATGGTTTATCCTGTGACATAGTGTCGTGTCTTTTGAATGGCGAACACCAGGGCGAGGCATTCCTTCTCCACGGCGGTGTATCGTGCTCTGGCCCAATCATCATTCGGCTGAGGTAATATATAGCTTGTTCATGGCCCGCATCGTTGTTTTGTGCCAGCAGCGCGCCGAGGGAATGCTCTATTGCTCGTACATATAGCAAGAATGGTTTTCCAGCGACCGGGGCCACCAGGACTGGTGGGTTCGACAAATATTCTTTGATGCTGTCGAAGGCACGTTGGAATTCTTCATCCCATACGAACGAGACGCCTTTCTTCATGAGATGGGTGAATGGCCGACATCGCCCGGAGAGGTTCGAAATAAACCTCCTGATGTACGCTAGCCTCCCTTGAAGGCCTATGAGTTCGGAGATTTCTCGGGGGACCCATCTCCATAATTGCCTTCATCTTTTCTGGATCGACGTGAATTCCCTGGATAGTAATAATAAAACCCAGGAATTTTCGCTGGATACGCCCAAGAAGGATTTTGTGGGATTCATCTTCAGTTGTGTGCTGCATCAGGTCGAATACCGTCCTCAGATCCTGCAGATGGTCTCCCTTATAGCGACTCTTGACGGCGATATCATCAACATAACACTCTACAGTTTTGCGCAAGTGGTCTCTGAAGATGATACTCATGGCTCTTTGGTATGTGGCGCCAGCATTTTTAAACCGAAAGGCATGACTGTAGCAGTATGTGCCAATCGGTGTTCGGAATGATGTATGCTTCTCGTCGTCAGGAGACATCTTAATTTGGTTGTACCCCGAGAAGCCATCCATGAATGACATGCGTTCGAAGCCGCATGTGTTGTCGATCATGATGTCTGTGATAGGAGGGGGAATTCATCTTTGGGACATGCCTCGTTCAGATTGCGGAAGTCGATGCAGATTCGAATCTTCCATTCTTTTTGAGGACCGGAACTATTGGCGACCCAGTCAGGATGTTGCTCCTCACGAATGAAGCCGCTGGCTATCAGTTTGTTGACTTCAGCTTCGATCGCATCCATGATGCCCGGGCGGAAGCGTCGATGTTGTTGTTTGACTGGCTTTGCATCTGGCCGAATGTTAGCTTGTGAAGGGCAACCTTGGGGTTTAGTCCTGGCAGGTCTTCATAGCTAGGCGAACACATCGATATATTCTTTGACAAGTTCCAGTAACGATTCTCGCTCTTCGTCTGTCAAGCTTTTACTAACGAAGATTGGTTTTGGAGAAGATTCGCTGCCGAGGTCCACTTGTATGACCTCATCTTCAGTAGGAGGCTCTTTTGTTCGAACCGCTTTTCTCATTGTGCATCCAGCTGTTGGGCCCACGGCTCTAGCTCGAGGATTTCAGAAACGTCTTCATCTTCTTCGTAAGCGTCGGTGAATGCCATTGATGACATGACTTGTCTGA
>JANAVB010044703.1:0-39879 GCA_029216955.1 Iris pallida
GGGGCTGGACTCGAGTGGTTTTATACAACTTCCCGTCAGAGGCCCGCGTGATACTCAGCGGGACGCCCCGATAGTCAGAGGTTGGGGCAGCTGTCTGGACTTGATGAGCCCGCGCTGCCCTAGACTTTTTCTTTTTAGCACTTGTGGGTGCGTAATAGGAAGAGTCCACATTAGGTATCACAGAGTCTGGATTTTCATCCAGAAAGTGATCAGAGTTAGGACCGCATGAGAGTCGGTCGAAAACTGATCGAGAGAAGTGTGGTAGAGACGCTATACGGCTAGCGTTGGGTGCCGTGCAGGCTATCTGCATGTGACTGTCTTCTGTTGTGGGACGAGTTCTTATGCGGTTAGGAGTCACGGCCGTGCAGGCTGTCCGCATGCGGTTGGCATCTGTGGCCGCATGGGTTTTCTGCAAGCGGTTGACTTTACTAGCCGCATGAATCTCATCCATGCGGTTGGGAGCTGTAGCTGCATAAGTTATGCGGCTGACAGAAGTGGCCGCATGAGTTTTCTTCATGTGGTTGACGGTTGTGGCCGTATGGATTTTCTTTCTGCGGCTAATACCCCTCTGCGGTTCAGGTTGAGCAGAGACCCTCTTTGCCCCTGCAAGTCCAGCATCATAGTGTTTTCTTCTGCCGGACTTGGGGACAGCAGAGGTGTCTGCGATCTGAAGTGGGGCCGCAGGAGAGTCTTTCTCGCCGTCTTGAGCGACCGAGGGTATCCCATCGAGGGCTTGGGGAGGAGCAAATGACTTTGACCTCCACTCTTTGCGAGCCTTCGTGGTACGGGTGCGTTTCTGGACCGGGCCAGCGCTGCTTTCAGAGAGCATCTCTTCGAACGCCTGTTGGTCGAAGCGGACGACCATCTTCTGTTGTGTGGAGCCAAGTTTGGCTGCATCCGATTGCGTCACTAACTCCTCAGCCGTGGAGAAGTTAGTCCCCAGCAGAGTCGCCATCGTGTTTGCCATTGATTGTAAAAGAACAGAACAATTATTGGAGGACTGAACTTAGACTCACAATACAAACTCGCTCGTACAAAGAAATCCTAGGGACGAAAACCTAGGTACAGCAGACTAAGTACGATTGTTTATTTTTGATTCTGGGGGGGTGACGATAGAGGCTCGGGAAAGCGACGGCCGCTCTGCCTTACTCCTTGGACGATCGGTATGCAGCCTTGGTTCGGGGAAGATCTGCTCGGCGTTGACGAAGAAAGGCTCTTCTTACTCTCCTCGGGTTGCTCTCCTGGCTTCTCTCTCTCTGTGATTATCAAGAAAAGGGGGAGCTCTCTCTGTGTATATCTCTCTCTTCTTTTTTTTTTATTCTTTTTGTTGCCGACCTCTTTTACATGAGAATGATGCTGGCTATTTATAAGAGTAGGGTGGGATCATTAGGGTTTGCTGATGATTATCTGTTTGGAATGTCGGCGCTCCTTCATTCTATCTGGGCCCTTGATCCTGATCATAATGAATCTCGGCCACTAATGCGGATAGCACCAAATCTTATGAGCAATTAATGCTGACTGCTTTAAATCTTCCTGATTGATTATGCTAATATTTGATTGCTCGCCACGTGTCCTATTGGCTTGATGGTAAATGATATGCCCTGATCTCGGCAATTATGATGATGATGTCGAATATTCTCGTTGGGATTCTGTTGCATCTTCAGTGCCACGTTTTTTTAATTGAAGATCCTGCCAGGGCCGCATAGGGTGACCAACACATTGAACCGCAGGGGGATACTCCTCGTGAGCCGCATGAGTCAATGCCTCATCGAGCCGCAGGGGACGAACTTTCCGTGAGCCGCATATGCATAATCTTTGCGAGCCGCAGGGGACGATCTCTCCATGAGCCGCATATACATAGTTTCTGTGGGCCGCATGAATTAGCATGGTGTTGAGCCGCATAGACCGGGCTATGGGTGGACCGCACATGGCAGATTTTTGTTAGTCATATTAGAGTGACTCCTCAATGAGCCGCATGAAGCTGTTCTCTATCCGAGCCGCATGAGACTTTTGCCACGTGGCAATCTAGGATTTTTTGTCAGATCGGGTCAGAGATTTTTTTCTTTTCCCGAAGAGTCTGTCATTATGGCAGAGCCATTATGATACTTTATGTCAGAGACAGCCGTCGAGTCGTGTCAGAGCATTAAATGAGGCCATTACTCCAGTGGCCAACTGTGGGGGGGGTCACACGTGTCGTCAATTGAGCCGCATATTCCTGCTGAACCGTATTCATCTCCGAGCCGCATGAGTCTGAGGG
Source organism: Iris pallida (assembly GCA_029216955.1). Classification (NCBI taxonomy): domain Eukaryota; kingdom Viridiplantae; phylum Streptophyta; class Magnoliopsida; order Asparagales; family Iridaceae; genus Iris; species Iris pallida. Next base: position 2,258 of record JANAVB010044703.1, read on the forward strand.
TCTTCTTTTGGGCCGCATAGGGCAACTCCAGTATGAGCCGCATAGACTTGCTACCCAAAACCGCATGGGCCATTTATGCCTTTATTCTAATATTTTCCATGCTTCTACAGGAAGTAGATCATTTCTGGACTAACGTGATCATTAGTACCTTCTCTTTTGAATTAGGTGGATATATGATTATCAGGTTACAAACTTTACTATATTAGGAGTGGATAAATTTCTGAGAAAGAGTTGAATTATACTTCACTTCACTATATTAGGAAATAGAATATTTTCAGTTATAGTATCAATTTAAATGGTCTAAGTTGGTGATATTTATTAGTTTGAATAGACCAATATCTTCAATATTGCCCTCTCATACTATGCTTACTATTGTTATGCTTAGGTGGTCAATGAAGAGAGCATGGAAGCTGATACTTACAATGTATGTAAACTAAATGCAGAAATGCTAATTCAATTTCATTAGCCCATGATTTGATTTGCTCGGTTGTTGTTCATTGCCTTATTTATGTAAGAAATCCTGATGTACTATAGTTTAGTATCTTTTGTTGAACTTACATTTACTTCTTCACATATTTTTTTTTAATCTTGAGTAACTACTTTTATTTTCAGATAGCTTCTTTAAGAATGTTGAAGAAAACTTGTGTCGAGTTTTAATTCCTGTTTATAACATGTGTTTCTTTATTTATATTTTTTGTGTGTAATTTTGATGATTTTTTTTGTTCATGTTCATTATGGTTTAATTTCTTTCTTATGTAAAGTTCAAGTTCATGTAGTTCCATTAATTTGATTTTTTAGCTGGTACTTATTAATGATTGTAATTTTGTATATTAATCAAATATATGTCTAATTTTGTGTTTTTTTTCCTTTTCCAATTGCGGTCCAAGTTAAATTCCTTCTCTTCTTAGCATTTTTTTTGGGTTAATAAGAGAAAATTGATGCAACTTTGAAGAATTTGTAGTGGACATTTCTAGGATGTAATCTTTGGAGGTGTGGTTGGTGCTTAGTTGAATTCATCATGTTAACTCGATTTGTTTCTTTTCGTTGAAATTTTTGATGTAAAATTCATGGTTTGGTCGCTGGAACGGGTTTGACAATTGTTCAGATGTCACATAAGATACTTTTTAGAATTGGCTTTTGGAAATTTCTTTAGTGTAAATATATGGAGAAAACAAAATTATGAAAGCATGAGCAATAAGGACATGTATCTGTTTATGGTGACGACAAATCCAATTGTCCTTTATTTCACTTGGGATGTTGGTCTTAACATCATTGTTCTTTCATCATGTATTTATTTTTGCTTCTACTAGGAGTGCTTCTCTTGTCACAGTATCTTCCTGCTTTTATGGTTCAGGCTGACAAGCATGGATAAATATTGTTTATATATTTTAATTGCAAGTGGAGTTCATATACATTAGGAAGGTGATGGAGGTTTTAGCTACAGCGGAAGCTGACAAGTGAAGTGGGTTCAGATGGCATATTTAGTCAATTTCCTCTTGCTGTATGCGACCCCAATTTTTTTTAGCAAGCATAGATACATGGATCCTTTTCTTTCATTCATGTGTTTAGTGAAGTGGGTCCAGGCTGACAAGCATGGATAAATATTGTTTACATATTTTCATAACTGACACATGAAGCCTTATCCCAAAGTATTGGGTGATGCTACATGGATCCTTTTCTTTCATTCTGTGTTAAGTGTCAAATCGTCTTGAATATTAGCAAATTCAGTGTTGTGGCTGATATCAATGTAGAGTCTGGATTGCTATAAGTAGAAAATTTCAAGACTGTATTTCTGTGTACCCTTTTTTTGGATCCCTACTATCGTAATGGCCATTACAGATGTGAAATTCCTCTTAGGCAGTCCATTATATAGACATAAAAAATCTGGAGGGAGTCCCCTTTTATGGATTGCTCAAGTCATTATTGCATCATATAGGAAAGTTAGGAACATGTGTGATTCTGTTCAAGTTGTCCATAATTACAATTTTTAAGTGGAAAGGAAGTAGAGTTAGAACCTGAATTACCATTGGTAAAGGAAACATAGATCGACCTTCCATTTTCTCCCGGGCTACTGCAAAATTGCTCACTTGAAATTAGTAAAAGCTTCTTTCTTGCTTGCCTGCCAGTATTCAACTCTACTATTTTCCTCCATTTTACTTAATTATCATTCTGATATGGTTATGGAATTATGTTTTTCAAGTATCTTTTGCCATATTTCATGGCCATTTGGGATACAGCTACTTCAACCAAAACCAAACTATTACAACTATTCAACATCTCAGTTTATCCTCCTGATAAACCATCATGTCTGTAGTCTGATGGATTTGTTCGGGATGCCAATCAAAACATGCAATTATTTGGACAGACAACAGTAGACCAATTTAACAAGCAAACTTCATCCGTTCCTTGACATATTCCTGCAATATATTCCAGGTAAGGTCTGAAAAATGCAAATAACCCAATTGTTGTTCAAATCTTTAGTCATAGACTTGTACATTATTTATATTATTTATATGGCATGCATTATTGCTTTTTTGTATCTTTGGGTGAGGAAATTATAATCAACTCTCCAAGCTCGAGCATTTGCAGACTAGCCAGGAACCCGAGCGAGAGTGCAAGTTATTGTCGAAAATAATAATTCAAATGTCTTAGAATTAAGGTCATCCAACAGGAATTTGTAAAACTGCTGGCCAAGATGATGATGAAATGACATCATGTTTATCGATGGTTCACTGCTGCTCCCATGTGCTAGACTATCATTCCTCGAGGTGCTCAGCATATACACAGTCTACATACATAAAAATGTCTTGTAAATTTTTTCTTTTGAAAATTTAAGTTTTGTAGGTATGTGAGCTTCAGCTCCCTGGGGAAAATGGAAATGACTGCTCATGATTTTTGGAATGATTTAGGAGGGCAGAAGCTGAAGTTAGTATAGAATATAAACAAACTCCTTGCATTAAGTTGCAAACTTTCATTGGTAAGCATGATCTAACTTTGATCTCTTTCAACATTCTGTAATTTATATTAGCTTATCTTCCTGATAACTTGAAGTTCTCGTATGAAGTAAACCTTATTAATTTCCTTTCTTTCAACGTTCAAATTATTTGTTAACATAAGAAGAATAAGGTTGGGTTTGGGATTTTGCTTATTAGTGGTTTCTTCTCTCTTTCAACATTCAAATTATTTGTTAAACAAACGCTTGGGTTTAGTATATGTGCATGGAGAAGGTCTATGAAGATAGCGAGGAAGCAAGCGCTCCCTGATGATGTTCATGCCTCCAGCGAATCAAGTTTTCGGTCCTTAGGGATGATTCACTCAACAAGGTAACCCGCATTCCCTTTTTTCACTAGCATCATCAAATGATTCTCTTACCCAAATTGCTTTTATGTTAGAAAATAGTGACAAGTTTTTGCTCATTTCTTCGATATTCGGTCAACTTGTCTGACATTATCGAGAATTCAAATAGTTCTAGTAGAATATAATTGCCTGCCATATTTACTTTTATTATTTCTCTGTGGTTTTTATTATTTATTAATTGATGATGACGATCTTCAAAACTGATGACTTTATGAATCCATTGCACTAAGGTATTTTTGTTATAGTGTTTGGAAGTGCAGGTTGGATTAAAAGGTGAAGAGTCAAGTTTGTATGTGGTGGAATCTGCAGAATGGACACCAGAACAGAACGTTAGAAAGTAAATATGGCCTGGTGCCCTAAAAAAAGATGTATATATTTTGAATATTTTGAAATGTAATGGTGATATGTTGGTAAAACAAAAGTTGAAAAAAGAGTGATATATTTTGAAATGTAATTAAGATGGTGTGATCTTTGAATATTTTTAATAAAATGTTTCATATGTTAGTTAAATTTCTTATTTTTGTTGTCTCATGTGTTCTGGAAATTAATATGCTTTTTATAACACATTGAGTTATAAGCATTGACAGGTGATATATATATGTGTGTGAATTAACAGAACAGAACGTTAGAAAGCGTTATGTATATATAACATAGTCATAACGCTTCAAGATAGATATGTTATATATAATGATAATATTAATGTCGCTTAAAAATTTAGTGTCATATATAATTGAATTAATTCTCTTATTTTTAATAAAAAAAATCATATAAGTTTATATTATTTATAACGGTTTTCATAAACATTTATAACACCCGTTTTTATCACGATTGTTGGTGTAAAAAAACCGTCATAAAGTGTCATATATGACGGTTATTACCCGTCATAAAAAGGTATTTCTCTTGTAGTGATGACGGTATTGAAGACATTATCGAACATATTCTTTTCGATATGCATGACATCAAGATTATGTCTTATAAGATTATCTTTCCAATAATGCATGTTCCAGAAGATGTAGGAACGAAATCGTAAAGCAGAATACTCTAGGGGGTGAATAGAGTAGGCAGCAGAATATTGCTAATTAAAAACTTTGTTAGCAGTTAGATCACATAAATAATAATAATCACAAAGTAATAATGGTAAAGAAAAGAGTTCAGAAGGCAAACGCAAATACAGAGATTTATACTGGTTTTCCTCTTGTGAGGACTAGTCTAGTCGGAAGAACTCTAGCTTCCAGTTGAATCCACTATTGGAAAATCTCACAAGTTTTCATATGAAGTCCTTGCAATTTCTACAGATGCGAGCTTTGATACGAAGAACTCGACCAACTTCAGTTTTGAAGAGTCTTTCTTCAATCAAGCCTCTGATTACAATTTCTCTAAAATCTTCTATGTAGAACCCTAGAGGGGGGTGAATACGGAAATAAAATAAAACCAAACACAAGTAAGCTATATCACTGAAGTAAAAATAACAGAGAGTGAGAAAATCAAACACGCGATGTATCCTGGTCTCCTCCCTAGAGGTAATCCAGTCCCGGAACTCTCTCCGGCTTAAATCCACTATTGAGTAAATAGTTACACACGAGTTTGGATCCGAAGAACTCGCCAACTTCAACACGAGTTTGGATCCGAAGAACTCGCTAACTTCTTACACACGAGTTTTCTTACGAAGGCTCGTCAACTTCAAAAGGAAAGGAAAAGAAACTATTGATCTTCTACAACACTTGAAGATCAAAAAGTAAAACTCTTGAATACTCTAGCACTTTTGGATTGGATGACAATTAAAAGCTTGGGTAGAGTAGTAGTGGTTGAGCTCTTGGTTGTTGAGAAATTTATGGCTTAAGTAGATAGCCTTCAATGGAATAAAGGAATCCATTTATATAGAAAACCAAAAGAGGATAGCATTTAATGCTCCTGAACATAACACAGACGGCATGCCGTCGGTATGGACTGGCATACCGTCGGCATACCGTTCGGAACATTAACGATAATAAATTTATCCGTTGGGAGCATTTAATGCTGATATTTTGTCCATTTAAAAATCAAATCAAATGAGGCCGGTATACTGTCGGTATATAGCAGTATGCCATCGGTATACTATAGTATGCCGTCGGTATGCCGAGGCTCGTCACAGAACATTTTGTGGCTCATAAATGGTATACCGTCGGCATACAGTAGTATGACATCGGTATGCCGAGTTTTGTCACAGAACGTTTTGGAGGTCAGAAACGGTGTACCTTCGGTACACAGCGGTATACCGTCAGTATGTCGTTTCTTTATATATTGTTTTTTTTACTAAAAAATAGAAGAGCTTTGTGTTTGTCACCCAACCTTAGCTGTTTATACAAAAAGACCTAGACCTTGTACAGACTCGAAATCTTGATTCTTTTGAAAGTTGTCTTTAAGGAGCGCTGGTCTTTTCTTCAATCTTCTTTTAGGAACGTCCATAAGGCTTTGATGACTCATCTTGAATGGACAAATATTTTTGTAGGAGAGCTTTGAGAGATTATCTGTTAGCTGAAATTCAGAGAAAACTAGACTACGAAGATGCTGTTAATGTTATCTAAATAAATGTGCCAATAATGTCCTCCATTTTGATAATTGACAAAATAGAGAGATAGCATCTTCAGGGAGTGACTCCCACGTAGGTAGACTACTCCCCCTCAATACATTTTCTCCCCCTTTGTCATTTAATCAAAGATGGGAAATCAAGAAAAATAGCCAGAAAAGATGACAGCAGAAAATTGAACGAAAGCATGCATATATTAGATAGTGAAAGTAGGAGGGTACATGTTTGATGCTTCATAAAAAAGCAGACAAATAAACTCTCCTTAACGAGAGTAACGCAAGACATAGCAAGACAGAAAATGGTCCCCGTAGGACCACACAAGACATAAAACCATAACTAATGGTCCCCGAAGGACCTCCAAAGACAAACAATAAAACGACACCAATTTTATTCGACCATCATGGGCGATGGTAGAAGGAGGAGGAAGAAGTGATGGAGTATGGAGAGGAGGAAGAAGAAAGAGTTTGGGTTGCAAAAGGAGAAGAGGAAGTTAAAGAGTTGGGGGTTTTGAGGAGAGAGGAATGATGAATGTAATTAATGAAGGAAGGTTTTGAAAAGTGGTAGGGAGTTGACGGGATGGGATGGGTATTAATGAGGGATAGGAACGAAGGGATGGATAGTTAATGAGGGAATTTGAAAACATTTGAAAGGAAGGTGGAAGATTAGGTGGGGCCCGAAGTTGTGTTGACTGGCTGGCTCCGTGTCAAATGGCATGCCATCGGCATACCGGTGTATGCCGACGGTTATACCGATTATGTGTACAGAAACTAGTTGTGAACACAAATCGCCATGCCGTCGGTATGCCGCCGTATGCCGTTGGTGTGTCATCTGAGTGGAGCTAGACGTCAAGATGAATGATGCCTAATTCTTGGCAAAGAAAAATGAAACGATCCTCCGGAAGTGGTTTGGTGAAGATGTCGGCCAATTGATAAGTAGTGTCAATAAAGTCAAGACGAATATCCTCCTTTTGTTGATGGTCACGAAGAAAATGGTGTCTAATCTCAATGTGCTTCGTGCGGGAGTGACAAATCGGATTTTTTGTGAGATTTATCGAACTATTATTATCACATTTAATGGAAGTGCAAGAAGGAGAAATACCATAGTCTACAAGTGTTTGTGACATCCAAAGAATTTGTGCACAATAGCATCCGGCCGCTATATACTCGGCTTCAGTGGTTGAAAGAGCAACAGAGTTTTGTTTCTTACTAAACCACGATACCAAGGATTTTCCAAGGAATTGACATATGCCGCTAGTGCTATTTCGGTCAATTTTGCATCCGGCAAAATCTGCATCCGAGAAGCCGTGAAGCTCAAAGGATGAAGATTTCGGATTACCAAAGTCCCATATTAATGGTGCCTTTGAGATATCGAAAATACGCTTAACATCACATAAGTGCAATTCCTTTAGATTATCTTGGTAGCGTGCACAAAGACAAACACTAAACATAATATCAGGTCGGCTAGCAGTTAAATAGAGTAAGCTTCCGATCATACCTGGATACTTACGAATGTCGACCGAGATACCATCTTCATCATTATCAAGTTTTGTCGTTGTTGCCATAGGAGTCCTCGTTGATTTGGATGAGTCAAGTTCGAAGCGTTTGAGGAGATCCTTTGTATATTTTGCTTGATTGATGAAGGTTCCTTTGGGTCCTTGTTTGATTTGTAAACCCAAAAAGAAGGATAGTTCTTCCATCATGCTCATCTCAAATTCATCCTGCATAATTTTAGCAAATTCTACACAAAGTGCATTATTAGTGGAACCAAAGATAATGTCATCGACATAAATTTGAACTAACAATAGTGTGCCATGAAGGGATTTGATAAAGAGTGTGGTGTCGACTTTGCCCTTAGAAAAGTTGTGAGAGATAAGGAAGGAACTAAGGCGCTCATACCAAGCACGAGGAGCTTGTTTGAGGCCATAAAGTGCTTTGTGTAGTTTGAAGACATGATGAGGGAATTGAAAATCTTTAAAGCCAAGAGGTTGCTTAACATAAATTATTTCTTTAATAATGCCATTTAGAAAAGCACTTATAACATCCATTTGAAAAAGTTTGAAATCATTAAAGCAAGCAAAAGCACATAGCATGTGAATGGATTCAAGACGAGCAACCGGAGCATAGGTTTCATCGTAGTCAATGCCTTCTCCTTGGTTATAGCCTTGAGCAACCAATCAGGCTTTGTTACAAGTGACTAACCCATCTTCATTAAGTTTATTATGAAACACCCATTTAGTTCCAATAATAGGGTGGTTGTTAGGTTTAGGGACAAGTTCCCAAATCTTGTTTCGCTCAAATTGATTTAGCTCTTCTTGCATCGCTATCATTCAAAATTCATCATAAAAAGTATCATTAATATTTTTAGGCTCTATTTGAGAAATAAAAGCCATGTTTGCACATAGATCACGAGTGGAGGATCTAGTACTGACACGAGATGAAGGATCACTAATGATAAGCTCCTTAGGATGATTAGGGACAAATCTTCATTCCTTTGGGAGGTCATCTTGAGGAGGCTCGAGTGGTGGAGAATCTTTGGTTGGAGGGGTCACAATTTCATTGTTAGATGAAGAAGGACGAGGATCTCCAGTAGAAGAGTTCTCCAAACCAAAAGATATGTCGTCAATATCATCGGATGAGGAGGATGTAGAAGAGTTAAGTTCATCAAAAGGGACATTAATTGGCTCTTCGACAATGAGACTTCTTTTGTTAAAGACACAAAAACCTTTACTATGTATTGAGTAGCCAAGAAAAATACCTTCATAAGCTTTTTCTTCAAACTTGCCTAGGTTGTCCTTGGTATTCAAAATAAAACATTTACACCCAAAAACTTTAAAATACTCAATAGAGGGAATTTTCTCAAACCAAAGCTCATAAGGAGTCTTTTTAGAAATAGGTCTAATTAAGACCCTATTTATAACATGACATGTCGTGTTTACGGCTTCCGCCCAAAAGTATTGGAAAAGCTTATATTGGTTTAACATTACCCTTGCCATATCGCCAAGGGTTCTATTCTTTCTTTCCACAACACCATTTTGTTGAGGAGTTCGAGGGCAAGCAAAATCATGACCAAAACCATTCTTTTCGCAAAATCTTTTAAAATCGGTATTGTCAAATTCTCCTCCATGATCACTTCTAATCTTGTTAATAGTAATGCCTTTCTCATTTTGAACACATTTACAAAAGACAACAAATTCACAAAAAGTATCACTTTTACTTGCAAGAAAAATGACACAAGTAAATCTTGAAAAATCATCAACCAAAACAAAAGCGTAAAGTTTGCCTCCAAGACTAGCTACTCTACTAGGATCAAATAAATACATATGAATAAGTTGAAGTGGTCTAGTGGTACTCACAGAGTTGATGGATTTGAAGGATGACTTGGTCAACTTACTTTTCTCACATTCTTCACATACCATATCCTTTTTGAAGGAGATACTTGGAAGTCCTCGTACAAGTTTCTTGGTTGCAAGACGGGAGATGGTATCCATGTTAGCATGTCCAAGCCTCATGTGCCAAAGCCAACTTTCATCGTTCTTTGTGACTAAGCACCTGTCATTGTTAGTACCTTCAACAAGATAGAGAACATAGATATTGTTTTCTCTAATGCCTTCATACACCGTAGATCCGCTAGTGCTATCGGTAATGAAACATTTGAGTTTAACAAACTTAATATCATAACCATTATCCGTAAGATGATTGATACCAAGAAGGTTGTGTTTGAGATTTGTAACAAGACAAACATTTTTAATACAAGGATAAGGAGGAGAGCCGATATTACCATTTTCTATGATGTGGCCTTTTAGATTGTTACTAAAGGATACATGTCCTTCTTTCTTCATCGATAGCGTTGTAAAAAGTGAAGCATCACCGGTCATGTACCGTGGGCAACCGCTATCGAGGATCCACTTGCTTCTAGCATGAGAAGGATTCTTCACCGACAACATAAGTTGAAGATGAACATTTTGGTACCCAAGGTTGTTTGGGTCCTTGATTGTTAGTCTTAGGAACCCATTTAAAAACTTTCATATCAACTTGTTTCCTTGTTTGACAATAATTAGAAGTATGTCCAAGTAGACCACAATAGTTGTACATCATGGAAGATTTAGAAAAGAATGTGTGAGTGTTATGCACATGTGGAGCTTTAGTGCAAGGAGTTCTATCATGATTGTTATAGTGATGATAATAAAAAGCATGATGTGAGGTGTTCTTCCGAACAAAGGGTCCATTTCTTGTGTTAGGATAGGACCTATGTGTAGTGTTCTTGTTCATGTAAGAATTGTGACTAGCATTGTGATGAGTGTATGCGTGTCTTGGAGCATGTGTGCGAGCAGTGTTTTTATCAACTAGTTTCTTACCCTGCACAAGAAGATCATTATACTTAGTAGAGGTATCATATTCTCTTCTATTTGCAGCTTGAACTTTATGCATAGCAAAATCATAAGCCCTTCTGAGGGATTGAATCTCATCATCCTTTTTCTCAATGATGACTTGAGATTCTTGTAACTTGAGTCGCAAAGATTCAATCTCATTCGTGTCAGAGGCAGAAGATTTCCCTTTTACATCAATAATGATGTTAGAGAGTCTCTCAACTTCTAGTTTAAGTGCCTCAACCTCTTTTAGAGATTTCTTGTACTTATTTCTAACACCTTTGGGTTCCTCGTGTAGTTTAAGAATGGCATTTTCCAAGTCATCATAAGAGAGAGTATTCAAAGAGAGATCATCGAGTACCTCATCGGTTGCCATGAGGCAAACATTTGTATTGTGTTTGCATTCTTTGTCGTTGTCTGAATCGCTAGCATCACTTTCACATCAGATGCTGGTGTTGGCGTATTTTTTGGAGGAAGCGCTTCCTTTGTTAGACTTCTCTTACTTACTAGAGTCTTTTCTTGTCATAGGGCAATCTCTCTTGTTGTTCCGGTTCTCCTGCATTGGTAGCACACAGGATCTTTATCGTTATCCCGTCTAAAACGGTTGGCTTTGTTGAACTTGAGGATCTTTCAGAAATGCTCTGCGGTAAGAGCTATTTATTCATCATCATCTGACTCGTTATCGTCGCAGCTATCCTTTGAGTATTATTTTGTAGCCTTGAGAGCTAGAGACTTCTCTTTTTCTTTGGCCTTCTCCTTCTCCTTTTCTTGCATGGATGACTCCTCTTGATCTTTCATGTCAAGTTCATGAGTCATAAGCTTCCCCATGAGGGTCTCAAGGTTCATGGTTGTCAAGTCATTCCCTTCAATGATAGCGGTAGCTTTAGGACTCCATCATTTAGTCAATGCTCTGAGATTTTTCCTGATCTTTTCATGAGCAGGATATTCCTTACCAAGAGAAGAAAGAGGGTTAATAATATCACCGAAATGAGTAAACATACAAGTAATAGACTCATCTTGTTTTATTTTAAAAGATTCATATTCTTGTGTGAGTCTACTAATCTTTGATTCCTTTACTTGGGATGTTCCCTCGTGAGTGACTTCTAGCAACTTCCAAATTTTATTTGAAGTCTCGCAAGTATAAATTCTATTAAATTCACTGCTATCGAGAGCACAGTAAAGAGCGTTCATAGCCTTAGCGTCTCGACTAGCAAGCTTCTTGACATTCTCAATGAGTTTATCCCTAAGGGTGCGTTTGGTACGCGATATTTTTTTTATTTTCGGGAAAATTTAAGATGGGAATCTATAACCACGTTTGTTTGGCTTATAAAAAATTTATTTCCGGGAATTATAAATACCCAAGTAAATAGTTTACCCACAAAACATGGGAATTCTATCCCTTGAGAATAGGTGGGTATTTTTTTTGGCCCGGGCAAAAAAAAATTGTCTAAATTTTTTTCTTCTATTTTGATCAATTTTGATTAGTTTTGAACATTTTTTTCTTTTTTTTGTCATTTTTATCGTTTTTTTTCAAAATTTTTCTTCATTTTTTATCGTTTTTACCAATTTTTTGTCGTTTTAAGCGATTTTTTGTCGATTTTACCCATTTTTTGTCTTTTTTTGTCACTCTTTGATTATTTTTTGTCGTTTTTACCCAATTTTTGTCCTTTTTGTCGCTTTTTTTGTCAATTTTTGTCGTTTTAAGCGATTTTTTGTCGTTTTTGTAGCTTTTTTTGTTTTGTTTTTACCGATTTTCAGTCGTTTTGTCGTTTTTTTGGTCATTTTTACTGATTCTATGTCATTTTTTTTTGTCATTTTTGTCATTTTTTTCGCTTTTACCGATTTTTTGTCATTTTTTTCGCTTTTTTGGTTATTTTTTGTTGTTTAAACCGATTTTTTTGTCGTTTTAACCAATTTTTGTCCTTTTTGTCGTTTTTATCGATTATTTTCGTTTTTGTCGCTTTTTGGTTATTTTTGTCGTTTTAACCGTTTTTTTGTTGTTTTAACCGATTTTTTTTCGTTTTTTTTAAACCAATTTTTTGTCATTTTTTGTCGTTTTAACCGATTGGTTGTTGTTTTTTGTCGTTTTTGCCACATTTTGGTTTTTTTTGTCGTTTTTACCGATTTTATGTCATTTTTGTCGTGTTTTGGTTATTTTTGTCGTTTTTACCCTTATTTTGTTATTTTTTGTCGTTTATACATTTTTGTCGCTTTTTCGTCATTTTTTTCGTTTTAACCGATTTTTTGTCGTTTTTTATCATTTTTGTCGTTTTTTGTTATTTTGTCGTTTTTACCGATTTTTTGTCGTTTTTACCATTTTTTTTTGTTTTTACCGATTTTTGTCGTTTTTACCGGTTTTTATATTTGTTCATTTTTTTCGTTATTATTTTTTTTTCCCGGGAATATTTATATAGTCACAAAACATATGAATGTAATTTTCCAGGGAATTTAATTCCTTGGAATTTGATTCCCAGGAATATATAATTCCCGGCTATATAGTATTCCGCATACCAAATGCCCCTTAAGGGTGTAAGACACAACATCCTCAATAACTCCGGAAGGAGTAGGGAGCCCATCACTACAAGAAAATGTAGTATTTACGGCGCACAATTTACGGCGCAGTTGCTGCGCGTTGTAAATGATACTCATTTACGGCGTGTAAATATGCATGCCGTAAAAGAGTTATTTTTTGCCTTTTTTTACGGCATGTTTGGCATGCACATCGTAATTGAAGACTCAATTACGGCATGCATTTTTGCGTGTTGTAATTGAACACTCATTTACGGCATGCATTTTTGCGTGTTGTGATTGAACACTCTTCACGGCATGTATTGCTGCGTGTTGTAATTGAACACTCATTTACGGCATGTATTTTTGTGCGTTGTGTTTGACCACTCATTTATGGCCCATATCTATGCATGTTGTAATTGTTCCCTTAAAAATTAGGATCGACTATAGCTGGTTCCCCTTTAAGTTTTTATTTCCCCCCTTAAGTTTATTTTCCCTCTTAATGTTTTAATTCCCTTCTTAAGTTTATTTTGTTTTCCCCCCTTAAGTTTTATTTCCCCTATTAATAGGATCGGCTACAGCCTTCAGTTTCTTTCCCCCAAAAAACTAGGGTTCGGTAGGGATCGGCTGCTGGTGTTTTAGGGATCGGCCCCCATTGCTCCTCCGAAAGAAGAATTGGGAGACACCGCAAGAACATGGGAGCCTTCTTTCCTTTGGAGTCGTAGTCGATCTAGGGTTTGTCTAATTGCTCTCCTTTGATTTGATTTGTAGCTAAATCTAGGGTTTGTCCGATTGTTCCACATTGTAGAAGCTAAATTTAGGGTTTGTTCTCTTCTTCTTCTTCTTCTTCTTCTTATATCACTAGATTCGACTGTGCTTGTTGGGGATCGGCTGTGCATGTTTGTGGGAGATCTCCACGTTGTTTTCTTGTTTTGTTTCCTTTCATTTCTTAGCTACCATATTTTTTCTCTTTGTTTCAACTGTTGTCATCATCATTATCTTCTTATTTAGTAGAGATTCTGTTCAGACCCACAATGGAAGCAATAAATATCTGGTTAACGCCAGGAAACTTGGGAGTGCAGCATCTTTTTGATGTTAAGTATGTCTATGATGTTTTTTTATATCAAAAGGAATTCTGTTCAGACCCACAATTGATCATTATTTTTATATAGACTTGTATAAAAATTGCTTGAGTTCCATTGTCGGAAGATCCGAAGCATTGTAATTATAAAGAACTTTCTAAGGTTGCTTATTTAGTAGGTAACAAAATCATATCATCATGTGAGGGTAAAAAATATGCTATAATGAAGCAATTGACAAGAACACATGGCAGAAAAGGATTCATGGGAATATGTTGGTTGGTTAGAGCTTGTTCATACTTCATTGTAAAATTGAAAATGAAACATCAAAAAAAGAAGCCACAAAGTTGGGACACTAACCTGATTGTATGGATTCATCTGAATATTGTGCTTGTGTCAGTTCATTTTGATTGTGCACTTTGATATGTAATTTACCACTGAATCAATAATTTGCATCCTACCTAATATCAACAGTCATAATAATATCTTCTAGGTTTGACCTGCATTCGTGTTGTCGTTTTATCATACTTTTAGCTGCAGTCACTTTGTATTCATAAGTGACTTGCAGCTTTGTGCTCGAGTACTTTCTCTACTTTCAGAAGAAAAAAAGGATTAATCTTGAGTTTGTGATACCATATACACATTTGTGACACCATTATGTGGAAGGTTAATTCAAGTGTAGATATATTCAACAATTTGTGGGGAATCGAGTTGTGTATGAACAGAACTGGATAAAGCATTTTACCTGCATTTGAATAGCAGTTTCAACTCTATTACCAGGCCTACATAATATGCGTGTTTCTTGACTTATATGATGAGTGATCAGTTTACTTTTCTGCAATCTACAAAAGCCAATGTGATACCTTCTTTACCATTGATAATCTGTTTGTTTTAGTTCTTGTTCCTTTTGATACAAAAATGTTAAATGTGAAATCCTTTTGGTGCAAGTTAATTCCTATTTTTATCTTTCACAAGTAAACTATATTTTCTTCATTTGCAGTATATTCTATTTACATACACTATTAAGGGAGAGCTTTTATATTATTATTTGTTGCTTATCAGATTTGGTTATGTTATGTCAGATTTGGTTATAGTATAACATTTAATACAGCAAGTTGATAAGCAAATCGAGCTACATTTCGTGTCCCTAGGCGTAGCACGGCCACAAGCCCTCAACCCGAGATTGAGGAAACTGTGCTAACCCGAGATTAAGTACAATACATCTCCAAATCTTTTTATGTTAGTGAATTTTTATATATCGATATATCTTGGCACACTGGTTCATGTTAATGTGGAGTTTTAAGTCTGGAACCTTGGAATTAGCTCCAGCTTATGCAAATATACAAGAATGCAAGAAGTGTCCATTACTATTGTCTTGTCTTCCTTTATGCTTAAGCTGATCCTAGGTCTTAGGCAACAGATACACTAAAATTCTTGAGTTTTTGTCAGTAATACACTTGAATGTTCAAGAAATACTCAAGTCTTTATATTCATCACAACCTACAATTCATAATAGGAACAATCCTAGATCGAAACTTTTGCCCCTTTTGCAATAGGGCCGGGAATAAATCCACTAGAATGCTAAAAGACATAGAGATAGGTGGGGAACAATCTACATAAGAAACATGAACAGATGAGTCAAGTCTAAAACACACTCAAGAAAAAACATACACAAGGGAGTTATTTCTATTGAAATGAACAATAATCATTTTAAACCACTAAAATCATAATGAATGCTTTTGCTGACCATGTTGCACAAATTTCTCTTGATTAGAAACTACACTATATTTTTAAGCTGAACTTGGCATGCGCACTTATATAAGAGAGCGAATAAATCTGAGAATGGACAACAATTGATTAAGTAATAATGTAATATTTTATTGACACAATAAAGTTCTGGACAACTCACTTTGTTAAACACTGCTCACCCTCTATATGTGTCAGCCAAATTATGCAAACCCAATTAGGTACTTTAAGAACACAATTATAGATTTGAACCCAATATTTGTTAATAAGTTTAAAATATGTAAAGTATATGTAGAGGTACTGCACAAGTAAGAAGAAGATGCATCTGCGTACTCTGCTAATCTGTTGTGTGTGGGCAAAAGCATTATCATTTTCATGTGTACATTACACATTGCTTCTATACTCACTCGAGAATACTTTACAATCCTCTTACAACGCGTTCAGTTTTCTATAAGTATCAAGAATTCATGGTGTCAGAGCTCTCTGTGTACATTACCTTGTTGTTTCTATCCCTGTTGTTACCCACATGGACTAATGCCTAAAATACGAACATTACCTTGTTGTTTCTATCCCTGTTGTTACCCACATAGACTAATGCCTAAATACGAACATTACCCATACCTGGACTAATGCAGCTCCCACACTGCACGCAGGATACGCGAGATACGCACATGTTTCCTGCTATTTCTATCCCTGTTGTTACCCACATGCACGCCTGCTCCTATGTATCTTGATGATACATACACAAAAACTGGAACCTACATAATTATGTACACTTAAGATACTACCCATACTTACTTGCTAATTATGAAGAAGACTGAACTCATATAACAGATACTACCAGATACTATCCCTACTCCTATGTATCTTGATGACAAATACACAAGATTTCTCTCCCAATACTGATGCAACCCATATATCTCTGCCCACTCCATTGGGTATGCATCACCCATGGATAAACCCTAACTTGTGCACTGATATCAAAGTTCATAGTATAACATTGACTACAAGTATCAAGGCTTTGGATCTTTAGAAAATTTCTCTACATATTAGAGGATGTGATGTGGAAACTAGTAATGATGAAGAAGACTGAACTCAAAGAATCACAATATTGACATGTACCAGGACAAGTAGATTATGGAACAATGACCAAGAAATGTTCTAGTAGCTATAGCCATGTACTGCAAGTCTTTAGTCATTTATTTTCCTTTCTTTTCTGTTAAATACATTTTCTCTCCACACAATTCTGTTTTCTAAAGATTCTTCTCTAGTAATGCAAAGGGAAAGAATATAGACTAATTTGCAGTGATGAAAACATTGCCTAGTGTTCCAAAAAGACCATTTTGGTGTAGTGAACTTCTCAGTATAGTGTATATTGTATTCTTGTCTTGTTGGAACATGAAACCTGAAATTTGTTAAGTTGAAACAATATGCAATCTGGAAGACTTCTTGGTACACATTTGTTTATTGCATTTAGCATTAAAATTTGTTAAGTTGAAATAATATGCAACCTGCATTTATTATGGAAAATCATTCTGATTCTATGTGGAAACTTGGAAGTATAATAGAAAGTACATAGCATAAGAATGTCATCGTGAACTTTATGCACTAATGTAACTATGATGGTAAATGAAATAACATCTCTTGATTCTTACCACAACTTTCCCTCTAGTTTATATTGTAGTCCTCCTTGTTGGCATGCACTGTGTTTTGTTAATCCTTTAATCCAGTTTTTGATGGCTACGGTTGAAATTGTAGCATTTTTGATGTGTCAAAAATTTTCACCGCTGAGCCTACAGCTTTGCCTTCAGTTTATTTCCCCCAAAAATTAGGGTTCGGCAGGGATCGGCGCGCTGCTGGTGTTTTAGGAGGATTCCCAAGGAAAATAGAACATCATGGATAAAAGTTGGATACATCTTTAAAACATTGCAAATCGAGTGTCATTACAAGACCACAAGATTTACGGCCTCAAGTCCCATGATTGTCATGTCTTAGTACAACAGGTGTTGTCGGTGGCATTGAGAGGAATTTTACCCCAGGGACCGAGGATTGCTATTTTTCGCCTTTGTGTATTTCTTAATCAATTATGTCAAAGGGTACTTGATAAAAATAAACTAGAGCTTCTTGAAGATGAAATTGCTGAAACTTTGTGCATGTTGGAAAGGTTCTTTCCTCCGTCTTTTTTTGACATTATGGTCCATTTAACTATTCATCTTGGACAAGAAGCGCTGATTGCTGGACCGGTACCTTTCAGATGGATGTACCCTTTTGAAAGGTGAGGATCAATTTTTATGGTATATCTATATATTAATTATAGCCTAATCTGATTACTTATAAAGCTTAAATTTATTATGTAATCATGATTAGGTATATGAAGGTCCTAAAAGGATATGTTAAGAATCGTTCTAATCCCGAAGGATGAATAGCTGAAAAGTATTTAGCTAATGAGTTGACACATTTTTGTTCTGGATACATAAGACAAGCAGCTAATATAGGGCATCAACATAGGCGCAATGAAGATTTTGAAGATAGAACAATAGTTGAAGGACGGCCACTTGGTCAAGGTAGGACAAAAAAGTCAATGACTTCTTCTATGTTAGAGATTGCCCATCATTATGTGTTGAAGAATACCGCAGAAGTTGATCCATGGAGAGAGTAAGTTATAATTCTATAGTAATTTTTTAAAATTTTAATCCTCATTATTTACACTCTAACTTATCTTTTTTATTATTCCAGAATGCACAAAGAACAGCTTATACGTTTAGATAAACGTTTGGCCAAGAATGAATCTCTTTTAGAAAAGCAACATATGAACACGTTTAGTGAATGGCTGGAAAATGAAGTAAGAAGTGGCAGTAGTACTCCAATATCAGATATTATTAGATGGCTTGCATGTAGGCCTAAGAGTGAAGTAAAGTTTTATTCTGGTTATGTTATCAATGGAAATCGATTTCACACAAAGGATGCCGAGAAAAGCACACAAAATTATGGGGTTTCTATTGAAGCAGAAACAATGTGTCGAGCAAGTACGAAAGATTCTTCACAAGTAGTAGAAAAAGTAACTTACTATGGTATCATAAAAGATATCATGTTACTGGACTACTACAAATTTAAAATACCTTTATTTGATTGTGATTGGGCAAATATAAAAAATGGTATCAAAGTTGAAGATGGGTTTACATTAGTTAACATCCATCAAGGACAACATCAATTTGAGAGGGATCCATTTATTTTTGCATCACAAGCAAAACAGGTATTTTATTCAAGAGAGTCGGACACATTGAATTGGTATGTTGTATTGAAAGCACCACAAAGAGGTTTTTATGGGAATGAGACGGATGATGGGAATGAATACATTCCATGCACTCCTTTAGATGTATCACACCTTCACTTTGATATTGATGATGAAGATTGTGTAATACGTGATTATGAGGATCTATCTATGTATCGGTAATCATACCAAGGCCATTTATATAATTATCCATATTAATCTTGAGTTATTGTTTGAGTAGAAGTTATTTTATGAATCTAATGAATTATATATTATGTTTTCTTAACAGACTGAAAGTGAAGACGGTGAAGATTGATCAAATTATCTGAGAACAATATTTGGTCAATAAGATGGCTAAAAAACGGTGAAGAAGTAAGTTCCAACTTTTAATTTTTTTAAACTTTAAACATACCTTCTCTCTGACAAATCTTAGTAAAGTAATTGAAGCAAAATTTAGGAATATATGTTTATTCTGTTGGTTACTTTTTCTGTTGCATGCATCCTGTAGAATAAATTTGTTGCATGCATCCTGCAGAATAAATTTAGCAATATTTGGTCAATACTTTTAGGCAAAATATAGGAAAACTTGAATAACCTGCAAATGTTTTCACCATCTGGCAGTTCTCTGTCAACAGTGTTTTTGCCATGTGCATGTATATATTCTTTTCCCTCTAACAAAGATACATCCACAGACCCTGAATTTTCTTGTTTACGGGTGGTGCTTTTGCTGTCCAAACCATTTTTATGCTGATTTCCTTTTCGTGCCATTTTTACTGGTTGGTATTGTATGGCTAGTTTATGCTAATCGATTTGAGACATCTAAAGGGTCTTATATATTCCAATAAGTTTCCATGTGAAAAGCCAGCAGCTGTAAAACCAAATGATGTCAATCACAGATATAAAGGCAAAAAATTCAGAACCATAATAATCAGGCAATCGATCATGCCATATATTCATGATGGATATATCAATCACTGCAATAAAGATGTCCTAGGTAACATGTATTCTGCAATCAAACTGTGCTATTTTCATGTCATTTTCACTCCTTCTTCCTCAATCTTTCATGTCATTTTCACTCCTTCTTCCTCAATCAAACTGTGCTATTTTCCTGTCAAATGATGTCATTTTCACTCCTGTCATTTGTACCCTATGTAACCAAACCTGAGCCTTTTCACTGCTTTACACTGCTATTAGTGCTAACCAAACCTGATCCCATGTGAAAAGCCAGCAGCTGTAAAACCAAATGATGTCAATCATAGATATAAAGGCAGAAAATTCAGAACCATAACAATCAGGCAATTGATCATGCCATATATTCATGATGGATATATCAATCACTGCAAAAAGATGTCCTAGGTAACATGCATTCTGCAATCAAACTGTGCTATTTTCCTGTCATTTTCACTCCTTCTTCCTTAATCTTTCATGTCATTTTCACTCCTTCTTCCTCAATCAAACTGTGCTATTTTTCTGTCAATGATGTCATTTTCACTCCTGTCATTTGCACCCTATGTAACCAAACCTGAGCCCTTTTACTGCTTTATACTGCTATTAGTGCAATCAAACTGCACTATTTTCCTGGCATTTTTACCCCTTCTTCCTCAATCATTATGGAAATATCAACATTGATATAGTGGAGGAATTAGCTTGTGAGGCACTGTATAGTTTCTTCTTGCAGGGAGGCACTAGCAGTGGGGATTGGTGGTTATGTTAGGTCTTGTTGGTTTATTTTTGATTGAACAGGATCAGGATAATGGAATTCTTCCTGGGCGTATAAATTGTCCAATCTTTCTGGGCTTGTAAATTGCAGTCTACCTTACCTGCAAAGCATCTGGAACACTCACTGTATACACTTTGAACATGATGTCATGTACCATGCATTATTTATTGATACTCAGGTTACCTATTACCTATTACTACGAACTGACACTCAATTTCTTACAATAAATTGTTCTAGACATGTAAATTTACAAGTATTAAACAGTTACTATTTATTTTCATTATTTTAACTTTTTTTGTTTGATGAAGTGCTCAAACAGTGCTCCAAGGAGAACCAAAAAACACAAGAAAGCTTCACGAATTGCTGCTATTATTGCATGTAGACAGAAAAGAACCGGTCCTTACCAATGTTGGATGGCGTTTCTAATGAAGATTCTAACTCCCCCCTAAGACATCATCCAATACATTACCAAATGGTTTAGTAGAAGAGGTCAATGCAGAAAAACCAAAAAGAACGCCTAGGGGTAAGGCAAAATGTTTGGCAGTTAGCAAACAAGCTAAGCATGCTCCTCTCCCCCTTGATTTCAACCATAGAGGCCAACTCATTAAGGAAAATGCTGCAAAGTTTAGTTCTTTCCTTGGCATGACGGCAAGAGAGCTGCTACCAGTTAATATGACTAAATGGAAGGATGTCTCAATTGATTTCAAAGATCAGATTTGGGAACATGTAACGGTAAGTTTGTTAGTATTACTATTGACTTGTTTCTTATATTTTACATGATATTTAACAACCAAATTTGGATCATATTTTTGCAGCAAAATTTTACTATTGATGAGTGCCACAAGGATTATACTTTTAGAAAGCTACTTAAGATTTGGCGAGAATGGAGATCCAATTTGGTGAAACAAGTGAGGACGCAAGCGGAAGTGGTAGGCCTACAACGTACTGCTAGCCTCCTCAAACCTGCAAACATTGAATCTATGGATAAGTGGATGTCTTTTATTAAAGCCAAAACAAGTCATACTTTTTTGGTAATTCTAGTTTTGAGATTTCGTAGTACATACTTCAATGTTTTATTCCCTAACTCTATTTTTTCTTACACTTTTGTATCTTGTTATATCACCAACGTTTTTTTCCCTAATCTTTTTCATAGGAAAGAACTGAAAAATTCAAAGAGATGCGAGCAAAACAAGTTGATTTAGTGCATCGTATAAGTAGAAAAAGTTTTGCCGTTGTTGAAAACGAGTTGGTAAGAATTATATGTTAGGTTCATTCTTGGTTTAAAATGTGAGATTACTGTAGTTATCTATATTGTTATTTTGCAGAAGCAAAAAAGTGAGACACCTGAAGTAATTTCAAGGGCCGATGTTTGGATTCATGCATATGAAGCACGAAAGACCAATTCAGATGGGGAAGTTCAAGACTCGGATATAGTGGTAACAATATCTTGTTGTATATTTAAGCTCCCTTTTGTTTGTTTTTATATTTTAGTATTTATTATCTCCAATTTGTTTTTTTTAGCAACAAGTAAAGCAATACAAGGCTCAGGAAGACCCATCACAACATACTTCTATAACAAATGATGCCGTAGCAAAAGTACTTGGTCCGGATCCACGAGGACGAGTAAGAGGGTTTGGATTTGGAGCAAATCCTTCAAAAGTGGATGGTCAAATTCATATGGGTAATAAAGTCACAAGATTAGAGAATGAATTGGAGAGCTTGAAGGGCTTGGTGAAAGATCTTTTGGGTCGGTTCGACAAAGGAGGAAATAACTCTGTAAGTTTATGAAATATCCATATTAACTTTTCTTTTGGTTTTGTCAATACTTGATCACAAAATTTGATATTTGACCTACTTATATAATGATAATAGAAAAAACAAGTGTTCAACTTTCGGCCAATGAGATAGCAAAAAGAAAACGCAAAGAAAATTCCAACGATCAACTATCTTGTAATGAGAGAGCAAAAAACAAACAGAAGGAAGACATAATTGGTAGAAGTTCTAAAGATGAGAGAATACAAAATGATCAGGGAAAACAAAAAGGCAATAAGAGCATTCAAATTTCCGCTAGCGAGAGAGCACAAAACAAAAAAAACAACAAAGGAAGTGCAGTAAGTATACAAGATTTTGGTTGTGAAGGAACACAAAGAAGACAACATGAATTAGCGAGTGGAGCTAAAGGTTCTAATATTGAGAATAGGATGTGCAAATTGCTTAGTTGGTTTGTGAAGATGAAGTTGTTGTTGCTACTGCTGAAATTGCATCAACAGATCCAAGTGCATTGGTCCATCATGTTCCTTTAGGCCATGATTGTTGGAAAGTTTGGGTTCGTGATGTAATTGATGACATTGTTTTGTATCGACCAACAGCTGAGTTCGGTAAACTTTCTTGTGCTGAACAGAGTACGATTGCATGGCCCATAAGATATATCAAATTGGACTAGGCTTCTTTATTGAGGTAAAACTATGTTAATCTTAAGTATTTCTAGAACTATGTGATTTTTAAGCATTTTTTAAACTATGTGATTCTTTTTCAAGGACAGGTTAACGAACAAAGTCTGGACTGAACAATGAAATGTGGACATACACTTATGAGGTTTGTCATGGAACTCTATATGATATTTTCCTCATTGTCTTGGAACTCTTTTTTTATATGATGATATTGTTTTCTGTTCTGCTTTTTGAGTGCAATGTAAGTCATGTGGTAAAGCAACGATGACACAATTCTTTAAATCAGTAACCTGGAAGATCAGGGAATTGAACACATGATCTCCAAGGATAGGTTAATGAACAAAGATGATGGTAACCTGGAAGGCCATAAAGATGATGGTGATGCTTCTAAATTTTTAACCCAACTTTTAGCCTTAAGCAAATTATACAAGAAGGTGACATCTTTATGAAGGACAAAGAAAATACACAAAGATAAAGGGCTTGCAGCAAAATCTGTTTTCTAGACAAAAAAGTGAGTTTATAGCTCACATTTATGAAGGAGCCTTATATGATGCTGAAGTGAATTTGGCATTAGAACATAGAATTTGGCATTAGAACATAGGTTCACAAGATGTCATATCCTTTCTATAACCATTAATGATTTCGGATAACTATGAAATCCAAACCCTAAATTCCTATAAAATAGGATCAGTTATCGGATACCATACCATTGTGTAGAAGCATGAAAAAGAAGAGAAAAATGATCCATGCGGCCAAGGAGCCTCATACGGCTCAGGAGTCCCATGCGGCTCAAACACATAGGCAGCTCGAGTGGACTCCATGCGGCCCACAGAGGGAAGCCACGTGTCTTTTCAGAACAGCTGTACCCAGCGTCATTCAAACTCAATTAATGATCTGACGGCTGACAGCTGACAGCTGACAGCTCTGACGTAAAGTAGTCATGATGACTGACACAAGAG
The DNA here is from genome assembly GCA_029216955.1 of Iris pallida. Lineage (NCBI taxonomy): Eukaryota > Viridiplantae > Streptophyta > Magnoliopsida > Asparagales > Iridaceae > Iris > Iris pallida. The sequence goes on from JANAVB010044703.1 coordinate 26,280, forward strand.
CACTATCTTCCTAGGGAACTGGAGAAAATCTTCGCAGCTTCAAGGCAAGTTTATGCGGCCAGACTAGACGAGTTCATGCGGCCAGTACAGAGAAACCTATGCGGTTCAATCATGAAGGTCCCCCATGCGGCTCGGCCATGAAGAAACCCATACGGCTCGGTCACGAAGACTCTCATACGGCTCGGCCATGAAGACCCCCATGCGGCTCGGTCATGAACATATTCATGCGGCTCGGTCATGACAACCTTCATGCGGTTCGAGTATAGAGACTATTCATGCGGCTCGGTCATGAAATCTTTTATGCGGCTCGGTCATGACGACCTTCATTCGGCCCAAATATGAACGCTCCTCATGCGGCTCAACAAGGATGACAGGACACGTGTCCTAATGATAATCAAATTTTGGGTCAGATCCCAATAATTTGGGACACGTGGCAAGAGAATGAATTAAATTGATTCATTTAGATTTGCGGACATCAGCAAATCATCATGATGGGGATTTATTGCAATCAACATTAATCACTGACCTAATATGGCATAATCCTCATTAAGGGCCCAGATCCTTCACGCTCAAGATTAATGGCCCAGATTGATCATTTACCAGACCGTCGCCACTTAGAGAATGGACAATCATTGCAAACCCTAATAATGCCCCTCACTATTATAAATAGCAAGGTGCCATTCCCTTGCAAAAAAACGCTCCCCCAATAATCAGAGAGAAAAATACACAGAGATCAATCCAGAGAGAGAGAGAAGCCAGAAGAGCAATACGAGGAGAGCAAGAAGAGCATTTCTTCGTCAACGCCAAGCATCTCGTCACAGGAGCCAAGGCTACGTCCGATCGTCCAAGGAGTAAGGCAGAGCTGCCGTTGCTTTCCCGAGCCTCTACCGTCACCCCCTAGAATCAAAAATAAACAATTGTACTTAGATTGCTGTACCTAGGTTTTCGTCCCTAGGCTTTCTTTGTACAAGCGAGTTTATAACGTAAGTAAAAGTCTAGTCCTCCCAAAAAACTGTTCTGCTCTTTTAATTTCATGGCAAACACGATGGCGACTCTGCTGGGGACAAACTTCTCCGCGGCTGAGGAGTTGGTGACGCAGTCGGATGCAGCCAAGCTTGGCTCCATGCAACAGAAGATGGTCGTCCGTTTGGACCAACAAGCGTTTGAAGAAATGCTCTCCGACAAGAGCGCTGGCCCGGTCCAGAAGCGAGCCCACCAAAGAAGGCCCGCAAGGAGTGGAGACCCAGATCATTCGCTCCTACTGAAGCTCTTGCAGAGATACCCTTTTTGCTCAGAACGGCGAGGAAGACTCTCCTGCGACCCCACTTCAGACCATAGACGACTCTGCTTCCCCAAGTCCGATAGAAGAAAACATTATGATGCTGGACTTGCAGGGGCAAAGAGGAACTCTATGCGATTCGAGCCGCATAAGTGTACTAGCCGCATGGAGAAAGCTCGTGCGGCTACATCCGCCAGCCGCATAAAGAAAACTCATACGGCCATATCTGTCAGCCGCATAGATTATGTGGCTACAGTTGCCAACCGCACGGATAAACTTATGTGGTTACTGAAGTCAATCGCTTGCAGAAAACCCATGCGGCCACAATTGCCAACCGCATGCGGCCAGCCTGCACGATCGTGACTCCTAGTCACATAAGAACAACTCATCCGAGCTAAAGACAGCCGCATGCAGACAGCCTGCACGGTTTCCAATCCTAGCCGCATAGCATCTATTCTATGCTTCTCTCGATCAGTCTTCGACCGTCTTTCATGTGGTCTTGACCCTGATGGTTCTCTGGATGATAAGCCAGACTCTGTGGTATCCAACTTGGACTCTTCCTATTACGCACCCGTAAGTGCTAAAAGAAAGAAGTCTAGGGCAGTGCGGGCTCACCAAGCCCAGTCAGCTGCCCCAACCTCTGACTATCGGAGCGTCCTGCTGATTATCACACGGGCCTCTAATGGAAAGTTGTATAAAGCTACTCGTACCCTGCCCCTTGCGGCCAATGGGCGGGATAGTCATCAAGCATCTCCCAATAACGAACGAAGGCAAGTATACGAGCTACCTTCGAATCAGGGAACAGGCAGGAGGCCTACACACTCGCGTGCCCGGAATTCCCGAGCCAGTAAAGCAAGTGACTTGCGTGAGGCTATCATCCACAAATACAAGGAAAGAGAAGATGCATCGGGGTACAAAGAGTCCTCCCACGGACGTCTCTGTACCCAAGTCATCGTCAATTGCTGCTGCAATAGCACGACGATGCAAGAAGACTGGCAGTCTGTCTTTCAAAGACTGCAACAGCCATCTTCAGAAGACGAGGCACTACCCGTCGTATCCTGCAACTCTGTACGGAATGTCCCCGCTGATGGAAGGAAGAAGAAGACGAATGTTCCCAGCCCAAAGATCTCAACCACTGCGACTAAAAGACTGTCGTCTAAGCGGGTGCTCACCACCGGAGTTTTCTAAGGTGCTCGCTCTAAGACGAAATCTGCTACAGTGGGGGATTCGTCGTCCATAACGTAGGGGGTTGCTGGGGCTGGGGGTAGCACCCCTCCGAGCCTCTACAGTAACCCATATTCCAAGAAGACGAGCCAGGGTAGACAACTCTCCCATCAGATGTAGAAAATCTCGACGTCCCCGAGGACGTCCACTCCCATGATGAGGCGAACACGGAGACTGGGGGTACTGTTCCTTCCGAATCTGAGTCAGAAGGGAATATACCCACATACCCCGATGACTTCTCGCTACAGGGATACAATTCAGAGGGTGCTTCCTACACCGCTCCGTCTATCTCTCCTCATGTGAAGATGGTATTCATGACAGACAGCAACCAAGGTGGTTCCAGTGATCGCCAATGCATCGACACTCTAGAGGCCATACTATATGCCTTGGTCAAGTCTGTAGACGAGATCAAAGCGGCCCTTCCAAATCTCCAAGGAGGGACGCTTGGCCAAGCAAGTGCGGGTCCCCCGGTTAATACAGATTCGAACTCAGCGGCACCGAACCCGGGCAATAATCCTCCAAAACAACGGCCCCCACCGCCGTGGACGAAGCACGCGAAGCAAGAAGAGAGGTCCAGGAGCTCCGAGCCATGTTCCACGCTCGAGAAAACTCTCAAGACCTCAGAATACGGCAACCATACCCTGCTGCATGGAGGGATGTTCCATTCCCACCAAGATATAAGCCATTCAATATCAATCCTTATGATGGCAAGACCTCAGCAAGTCGGTACATCACTTACTTCGAGGTCACCACCGACCATCTGCCCCATGACGATGCCATTCTCACACGATTATTCATCGGGGAATTGGAAGGAGTCATCTTCGACTGGTATCGCAACCTGTCGGACAACTGCATCCACTCCTTCACCGGCTTCAAGCGTATATTCTTGGAGAGGTTCTATGAGGTAGGGCAAGACGTCACGATGTCTACCCTCATGGATGTCGTCCAAGGAGAGAAAGAGCTGACAAGGAATTACATTGAGCGGTTTTGTCAAACCGCAATGAAGCTACCATCTGGCAACCCGGACTCTTCCTTGATTGAAATTTGCCAAAAGAGACTACTCCCAACAATTAGTCTCTGGATGGGCGAAAGTCAATTCAAGGACTGGAAGGCCTTTATCATCAGCGCTACAAGTGCCGAGGAACGATTGAAGAAAGCTCGCCAACTGGGGTTGCATATCTCAGAGGGAGAGAACAAGGGGAAGCGTCCCAACGCTAGCAACGACAATGGGGGTAGCCCCTCCAACAACCGGAACAACAAAGGCAAGCAGGCCATGGTGACCGATACAGCCCAGAAGCCCGAGCCACAGCCAGCAGACAAACAATGGCCTCAAATCACTTATTCTTTCGAAGACGGCCACGTCAAGCCTATCTTGGACATGCTTATACAAGGAGATAGAATTCAGCTTCCTCCACCAAGGCGGGAACCTCGGCCGGCTGATTTGGAAAATCCGAAGTTCTGCCATTACCACCTCTACGTCCACCATGCTACACACGACTGCTACCAACTGAAACGGTATATCCAGAATCTCATCGATTCGAACGCTCTGGCTATCAACTTCGAGGAGGTAACCGTAGCAGCCAACATGGTATCCGTACAATTCGGCAATTTCCCTCCAACAGAGACTCAAGACGGTGTCATACCCATCCCTCTGGCAACGATAGAAATCACTAATCTTCCGCCTGCCCGTGATCAAACTTCCGGCCTAGTACCCCTCACCACATCACGAGGGGAAATCATGTGGGTCTATCCGGACCTAGTCCACGAGGTGACTCAGCCCACTTTACTTCTAAAAGAAAAGTGGAAAGGTCAGATCATGCCGCACCGCCTCGGCAGAGGAGGAGGAAGTCTCAGCCGTCACTACTCGATCTGGAGCACAAGCCCAACCAGTGGCCGAGAATCCGACTAATGATCAGCAGCCCACAAACGCTGATACTCCGGGACCGGCTCAGCCTTCGACGACCGACAAGCCTAGGCCGAAGGAGACTCGCTTCGACAAATCCCTCCGAAAGGAAACATCTCAGGGGCTGGAAAGACCCTACAACTTCGACATCTTGGCTCAATTGGCCAATACACCGGCCAAATTATCTTTATATGAACTCCTGAGGCTCTCGAAGGATGTCCGCACGGCTCTAAGTGAGGCGCTCCAAATGTCGATGCATACTTGGCTCAGGTCAACCTCACGGGAGATAATCAGCCTACAGATCTCCAAGATAGTGCGTGTACAGGTGCAATACCCAATATCGTCTTCTCTCCGTAGGATATGCTCATCAAAACTAACCTGCACGATCGCCCATTGTACTACACTGGATACATCGGCGACGTAAAGGTGGACCGAATGCACATTGATCCTGGGTCCTCTATAAGCATCATTCCGAAGGGTCTGCTACATCATCTTCGCATTCCAATGCATCGCCTGACGCCTACAAGCACCGCCATTAGCGGTTTCAATTCGGGCAGGAGCTATCCAATAGGGAAGATTCGCTTGAAATGTCAGATTGGTGATCTCCAATAAGAAGTCACCTGCTACGTCATAGATGCCGACACTTCTTACAATATCCTTCTGGGGCGGCCTTGGATACACGATTACATGATCGTACCTTCCACGCTACACCAGTGCTTCAAATATGTCGATAAGCACGGCTTCGTGAGGACAGAGTTTGCTGATATCGATCCCTTCAAGGGGGTCGAATCTTATTACTCAGACTCCTATCTGTACGAAAAATCAAAGAAGCATCTGGTCGAAGAGGAGGTGCAAGCTCACACCAAGACAACCACAAGATCAGAAGAACCCCTGACGATCCACCTCCAGGCTCGCAAACTGGGCAGTTCTGTACCCCTTACGGCTACTCTGCGTAAAGACGCAATCAGTCTATCGGCGCAAGAAGAGCAGATGAGAATCCGGCTGCCGAGGTCTGGCCAAGTGCCGAGACCCACACCAGGGCCTTTTACCATCAGACTACCGAGAGTCGGTCAGCTCCAAACGGAGAAACTCAATCCCTCCGACAGACCGCTCACGATACGTCTTCCTAAAAAGGGCCGTCACCCCGACGCGAGGTCTGATACTTCCAGCGAACCAGCCACTCCTCGCCCCACGTCAGATGCCAAGCTGGGGGTTGCTAGTCTACCAACAACTCCACGACCTGCTCCGCCGGTCGAGCCTCTGAAGATCAAGCTGACTAGGTCGCTCTTTCAGTCTTCATTTATACAGGGGGTGGCCGAAGAAGAACCAGAATTAATTAGCCAAGTATGTGGCTGCCCACTCCGATACCCCTTTCGCGGATGATGTAATCCCTCTCGAGAAGATACCTTATTTTATCAATAAAGGGCTATCTTTGAATTACATCGAGCTCAACAAGCTATGTACAATGTATGCTATGGACCACGGTATAGGCACTCACCTACACACACAGGTGACAAATGTCTACACCACAATCCAGCTTACTCTAGCAGAAGACGCTTACGAATAATCGAGGGGGGACCATCCAATCATCTTCGACCGGAAGGACGATCCGCATCCCTTCACCGTAGAAGAAGTCGACCTTGGATTGGATGTCGGAAGACTACCTCTGTATCTTTATAGCCCCCAATCTAAATATCTCTACAGAAATAGGGGTATGATCTGGAAACGACACCGGGTTTGAACTATGGTACTGGACGACGATTACCTTTGAAGCCCGGTCCCGACTGGCAAACTACGGGACTACTATAGCAAGACTCGATATGGATTAGGGTATGTGACACCCACGACGACCCCTGAAAGTTCAGATGAAGAATGTGACTGGCATTCACATTCGACCGGGTCACCAACTTCTGACTCGGATACCAGCATCGGAGACGTATTTAGACAAGTCATGTCAGTCATATGGCATTCGCCGACGCTTATGAAGAACATGAAGACATTCCGAAAATTATTGAGCTAGAGCCGTGGGCCCAATAGCTAGATGAACAATGGGAAAAGTGTTTCAAGCAAAGAGAACCTCCTACTAAGGATGAGGTCATACAAGTTAATCTTGGTGATGAAGCCTCCCCGAAACCAATCTTCACAGCCAGAGTTTGACAGATGAAGAGCAAGAGTCGCTGCTCCAACTCGTCAAAGAGTATATCGATGTGTTTGCCTGGAGCTATGAAGATATTCCAGGATTGGACCCCGAGATCGTACTCCACAAACTCAATATTCGTCCGGATGCAAAACCTGTCAAGCAACAGCAACGACGGTTTTGCCCCGATGTCATGAATGCTATTGAAGCCGAGGTCAACAAACTGATAGCCAGCGGCTTCATTCGCGAAGAGCAGCATCCAGACTGGGTAGCCAATATCGAACCAGTTCTCAAGAAGAACGGGAAGATCTGAATATGCATTGACTTCCAAAATCTGAATGAGGTATGCCCTAAAGATGAATTCCCTATCCCTATCACAGATATTATGATCGACAACACCTGCAGCTTCGAACATATGTCCTTCATGGATGGCTTCTCAGGATACAACTAGATCAAGATGTTCCCTGACGACGAGAAGCACACATCATTTCGAACACCGATTGGTACATATTGCTACACCGTTATGCCTTTCGGTTTAAGGAATGCTGGCGCTACTTACCAGAGAGCTATGAGCGTCATCTTTAGAGACCACTTATGTAAGACAGAGGAATGCTACATCGACGACATCGCCATCAAAAGTCGTTCGAAGGAAGATCACCTGCAAGATCTCAGGACAATGTTCGACCTAATGCGAGCACACAACTTAAAGATGAACCCTACGAAATCATTCTTGGGAGCCTCCAGCAGGAAATTCCTGGGTTTTGTCATTACTTCTCAGGGCATTCATATCGACCCCAAGAAAGCTAAGGCAATCATGGAGATGGGTCCCCCGAGAAATCTCCGCGAACTCCGAGGCCTCCAAGGCAGGCTAGCTTATATCAGGAGATTCATCTCTAATCTCTTCGGACGATGTCAACCATTCACCCATCTCATGAAGAAGAGAGTCTCTTTCGTATGGGATGAGGAATGCCAGCGCACTTTCGACAGCATCAAAGAATATTTGTCAACCCCCCAGTCCTGGTAGCTCCTGTTGCTGGAAAGCCATTCCTGTTCTATGTGAGAGCTATGGAACATTCTCTTGGTGCTCTATTGGCACAAATAATAATGCGGGCCACGAACAAGCTATATACTACCTCAGTCGAAAGATGATTGGGCCAGAATACCGGTACACGACAGTAGAGAAGGAATGCCTTGCTCTCGTGTTCGCAATCCAGAAGACGACACTACGCCACGGGACAAACCATCCACGTGATATCGTGGATCAACCCCCTCAGGGTCCTCATGACCAAACTTGGGGCACTCAGCTCTCGTCTTGCTACCTGGGCGATATTACTATCACCATACTACATGATCTTCATCCTGCAAAAGGATGTTAAAGGCCAGACTCTGGCAGACTTTCTAGCAGCCCATCCAGGTTCGGAGACGACTAAGGTATATAAAAAGATACTGACGAGGTCACCAGTTCAAATGCAGTCTCCCATGATATCATCTGGCGAATGTTCTTCGATGGCACTTCAAGAACTGGACCCAAAGGCAACATCGTCGCTGGAGTCGGAGTGGTGCTGATTTCTCCCTCCGGTTTGGTGATCAATCGGGCCTACTCACTCACAGAGCCCTGTTCAAATAATATGGCCGAGTACAATGCCTTGGTCATTGGCCTCTGGCTTGCAAAGGAACTGGGGGTAGAGTATCTTGAAGCATACGACGACTCGCAGTTAATCGTCAATCAGATTCGGGGATCGTACGAGGTCCGCCACGAAGACATGATCCCATATCATCAAATAGCAATCGACGTCATCTCGTCTCTGGGAGGATTCTTCATAGAACATGTTCCAACTCCAGAACATTGAGGCTGATGCCCTACTGATTTGGTCGCTTCCGCTGTGCCAAATTACGCTCATCATCAGGTCGACATAATAGGCCGTAACTGGTCTGTCCTAAGGATAACGTTCGATGCATTGAAAGCTACTCCGCCCTTTCAATCGACGAAGCCCAGACTGGAGACAGCCGTTCATCACTTCGTAGTATACGACTTCCTGCTAGAGAATCCGAAGGAAGCTACTTCTATCAGAAAACGTTCTCTCAGATTTTTCTATGATATGGAGACGAAAATGCTGTATCGTCGATCCTATATGGTTTACTGCTTTGGTTTCTATCAAATACAGAAGCCAAAGAAGCCGTACGCGAAGCCCATGATGGTGTCTGCGGAGCCCATCAACCTGGCCCGAAACTGTAAGATCGCCTTCGCCGAATGGGCTATTACTGGCCCACGATGGTTGCAGATGCAATAGATTATGCACGAAAGTGCAAATCCTGCCAAATCTACGCCAACTTCATCCACCAGCCATCTGAATTCCTACATCCGACTGTGGCCTCCTGGCCATTCGAAGCATGGGGTATGGACATCGTCGGCCCAATTACCCCACCTTCGTCCAGAGGACACCGATTCATACTCGCAATCACCGATTACTTCTCCAAATGGGCAAAGCCATCCCATTGGCAGAGGTGAAAACTTCAAACGTTATCAGCTTCCTTAAGCATTATGTCATCTACCGGTTTGGACTGCCCCGAAGGATCATTCACGACAATGGGCCACAGTTTGTAAGCCACGGATTTTATCGGTTCTGCGACAAGCACCGAATTCAGAATATTGCTTCGACACCCTACAACCCAGCCCAACGGGTTAGCAGAAGCATTCAATAAAACCATAATCAAGCTACTCAAGAAATTCGTGTCCTCTAACAAATGCGACTGGAACGAGAAGCTCGACGAATGCTTATGGACGTATCGTACCACAGTTCGAACAGCCACCGGGAATACACCATTTTCTCTGGTGTACGGGAGTGAGGCAGTCCTCCCATTAGAGACTCAGATCCCCTCATTCCGCGTCGCCCTCACACATCAGTTGACGACAGACGAAAACCACCATCGCCGACTACAGGAATTGGAGGCCCTAGACGAGAAACGCCTGTTAGCTCAACAACGAATCGAACTATATCAGGTCAAATCTTCGAAGCTTTCAACAAGAAGGTCAAGGTCAGAATATTCCAAGTAGGCGATCTCGTTCTGGCGGTTCGGAGGCCGATTGTTATGACGCATAAAACTGCCGGTAAATTCCAACCAAAATAGGAAGGTCCGTTCATCATCGAAGTTGTATTCTCCAACGGCGCCTACCGCCTCGCAAAGCAAAATGGAAACTTGCTCATGTTGCCCATCAACGGCAAGTTCCTGAAGAAGTATTATGTCTGAAACAAAATCCTCGAGACATCTCAGAGTGTCGAGTTATGTACCTCCCCGTACCGCTGAACTTACATTCTGGCTCCATACATACGAGTCATGTACCCGCTGGTACCTCTGAACTCATTCCCACATTTTCCATACATACGAGTTATGTACCCGCTGGTACCTCTGAACTCATTCCCATATTTTCCAATCATATGAGTCATGTACCTGCTGGTACCTCTGAAATCATTCCCACATTTTCCAATCATACGAGTCATGTACCTTCTAGTACCTCTGAACTCATTCCCATATTTTCTAATCATAAGAGTCATGTGTCCGCTGGTACCGCTGAACTCATACTCACATTTTCCATATCAACGAGTCATGTACCTGCTGGTACCTCTGAACTCATACTCATATTTTCCAGATCAACGAGTCATGTACCCACTGGTACTGCTGAACTTGTACCCATAAGATTTTAGATTGCCGAAGTTATATACCCACTGGTACCGCTGAACTCACCCGATCTACCGCCCGCATTCCTAATGCACAAAAAGGGTAACAGATCCACAAAATTCCTATACAACCATGTCGATGTTACCTCTGAGTTGTTCTACTTCCACCAAAAATAAACCGCCCCCTCGTATAGAACTTCTACGTCCTTCTACCTCTGAGTCGTTCTATGTATCCTTCATTGAGCCCACTCCTGCCATGTCCCCGTGACCTCTGAGTGGGAAGGCTCCGTCGAAGAAACCATTCATGCTTGCCATGTCCTTACACCTCTGAGTAAGTATGATGGTTACCCCTCGACCTATTATCCGTACCCACGACCGGAGTACGCCAAGGATAGTAGGTCCACAAATATCCTCCGTTGAATCCACTCCTGCCATGTCCTCACTACCTCTGAGCGGGAAGATCCCACGGTAAAGAAATCCCCATACTTGCCATGTCCTCGCTACCTCTGAGTAAGTATGATGGTCCTCCCTCGACTTATTATCTGTACCCACGATCTGAGTACGCCCAAAGATAATAGGCCCCCAAACGTCTTCCGATGACCACAAATGTCCTCAGTCGACTACAGATGCTGTACTGGGTCTCCAGTACACGCCCATCCTTTTTCTATCATGCCTGGGAGCCCAGTTGCTCCCTGGCATTCTCTCGAATACCAAAAACTTCTATAGTTGTCTTGTCGCGAAGTTGTTCTAGGTATTCCTCTCCAAAACTTGTTACTCGTACCTAAAACCAAGGTACGCCCAGGGTAACAGGTCCACAAATAATCCCCCAGCAGGTCCAATTCCACAAACACCACGAGTACAAGAATGAGAAGATGAGTTGAAACATGCTCATTTATTCAAAATTCAAAGCGCTACATCATTTGGGATCACATCCCTTACAAAATGAAAACAAAAAGAAAAAAGAAAAAAACAGCAAAAAAAAGAAAATTGATCACTGCTCCGTGGCACAAACGTCGTGAGACGGTCCGTCAGCAAGGCAACCGACCGCTCAAACCTCTGTTTAGCTCGATGCTCCGCCTCTTGGGTCAGCACCACCGCGTCCTCCAGATGAGCATGAGCTTGCCAGTTGTCCTCGAATTTTTCGAAAGCCCGCTCCAGGTTAACAGAAGATCGGGAAACCTTCTCGGCCTCCCGAACGATTGACTCATGTTCCGCATGAGCAGCCTTCAGCTCTGACTCTAGGAAGGCTAATTCCCTCTGAAGTATGAGAATCCGCTCATTCGTGTCTGCTATTCCATGAGAAGCAGTCTCTTCCCGAGCCCTACAAGCTTGACTTCGACGACCCAGCCTGTCATACGAAGCGAAAAGCTCGTCAAGGTCCCCCTTCACAACTGGCCCGGCAGTGTCTCGAACGAGCTTTATCCTATCCCGTGCGGCAATAAGGAAGCCCCGCTCCCGTTCAATTGCAACAGGCAAGTCAGCCTGCCGTAACACCAGCAATTGGGTCACGAGCTGATCAGCCTCTGCCAACTTGGGCTCCAGGAGCGCAGCCAACCCCATCACGCCAGGAAGAGCCTTCAAAGTTTCAATCTGACCCCGAGCGTACCGCAGGGATAGAGAAAAAAGGATCCCCCGTTCTACGGCAGCATCTATACCCCTCTTTAAATGGCGATAGAAGCTGTCGACCACATCTTGCGACACCTCGTCCAGAGCCTCCGAATAAGCCGGCGTCAACGGGAGTGTAGCTGGCAACACTGAAGAAGACGTAACAGAATCTGTCGCTCCTGCGACAAGGGAAACAAACTCCGTACGGAAGGATGCATGAACAGCGGCCAACTCCTCTTCAGCAACCCGCAGAACTTGAATGCTCGGCAAGGCCGAGTCAATCTCCGAAGCCGTATAAGCAGCAGAGGATGAGGTGGAGACCATCGCTCCCGGAACAAGCTCCACTTCCATCTGCCCGAAGCTGGCGGGAGGCCCCTCGACATGAGTCAATAAAGGAGAGAAAACGCTCCTTTCCCCCTCGCTGCAGGCCGAGCCTTCCCCAAGAATATCCACTGTGGAAAGTAAAGGGTCAGGACCTGTAGGGCCAAGACAACTATGAATCGATTTGACTTGGAGAATATGTTGATAGAGCAAATAAGCCCCCTCACTAGTCAATATTTGGCTTATCTTACCAGTGGAAGAGTGTGGAGGCTGAGGTTCACCTACGGCCACCACAACCTCTCCACCAGCGGCCTCCGAGTCGAATATAATAGACTCCTCCGCCCCGGCACCCTCAGGAGGGGATGCGACGAGATCGGCGTCGCCTTGCTGAAATTCAGCAATCTCGGAGACAGGCCCGAGGAAACCTTCGTCACCCCAGACCGAGGCCTCAGCAACTTGGGAGTCCTCAGCCGCCGCTGAGAGAGCCCCGCAGAAAGAACCGCGGCACACATGCTGCTAATCAAAGCAGCCAGGGCCGGATCAACTCCAGGGACAGCAAACGGTTCATGAGAGCCTGGTTCGTCAGACGCCTACAAAGAAAAAATGATTAGGTCATATCTCCAAGAAAAAGAAAACCACAACAAGGAGATAGCTCCAATATAGTCTTACCTCCGGAGCATCGTCAGCATCCTCACCCCTCACTGTAATAAGTAGCCTACGAGGTCTGACCGCAGCTCTCTTTACGGAAAAGGCTACTCCTCCATCAGTAGACTCATGCCTGCCTCGCTTACGCAAGGGACCAGGCACGGCAGGCGGTGGTTCTATCCTCACTACCTATGATACAGGTGGCAACTGATCTACCACCTCATCTATACCCGACGGTTGATCCGTCGTTATCTCATCTGCCATGATGGGCGGCTGATCCGCCGCTGCTCCGCCACCAGAAGAGAGAGAGTCCTCGTCGTCCCGTTCGTTGCTTCCCTCAACTGTGTCAAAGGACTCAGAATCGGGCACGGGAACCCTATTCGCCCCTTTCTTCTTTGCCTTCGACACCGTCGCCCTCTCCGCCAAACGAGTGTCCACGATAAAGCTAGTCCTCGGGTCAAAATCAACAGAGACTGGTTTATCGTAACATGGTATAAGGCCGCCATATGCAAGATTTTCCCCAACACGTTTGCTGCAGGAACTGAGAAACTAGTTCGAGTATGACAAGTGTCATAGTAGCTCCATGCCCTAATACCATCAAGGATGCTACCCTCAAATCCCAGGCAGGAACTGGGACGCCCAAGGAATAATTGACTGTACCCAAATTGACGGGCAAACCTACTGGCCAAGTAGGGCTCCAGGTACACAGTTTTGCGGTTGCGATAAACTAATGCGCCGGGCGAATGTTACGCAACCAGAAATGCATCTTCTCAGATAAGAAATGAGGAGATCCACGCCATCCACATGGA
>JANAVB010044704.1:0-54870 GCA_029216955.1 Iris pallida
TGTTGTTCATGTGTAAAGAACAACTTGGGCGATATGTGCTTGGTAGCATCCCCTTTGATGTAACCATGTTTCGCTTGATCAATAACAGCGGTATTGTCCTCATAGACGACAACAGGTTCATCTGGGTCATATGGAAGATCACATGTACTTCGAATATGGCCAATAACAGCTCGAAGCCATACACACTCTCTAGTCGCCTCATAGAGCGCGAGTAGCTCAGAGTGGTTCGTTGAAGTAGCCACTAAGGTCTGTTTGCGAGACCTCCAAGAAATCGCCGTGTTCCCAATGGTAAAGACATAACCAGTTTGGGAACGCCCCTTGTGCGGATCAGATAAGTATCCCGCATCGGCGTAGCCAACAAGGGTCGCGTTGCTTCGAGTGCCAAGAGCGTTGGACTCACTCAAAGCCGCGTAGGGATAGAACAAGCCCAAGTCCGTAGTACCCTTAAGGTAGCGGAAAATGTCTTTTATGCCATTCCAATGGCGGCGTGTTGGCGCGGTGCTGTGTCGAGCTAGACAATTCACAGCAAACGAGATGTCCGGTCTAGTACATTGGGCCAAGTACAATAAAGCACCTATTGCACCCAGATAAGAGCACTCAAGACTCAATATCTCTTCATCGTCCTCCTTTGGACGAAATGGGTCCTTAGTAATGTCTAGAGAGCGGACGATCATGGGAGTAGCGGACGGCTTAACGTCAAAATGACTAAAGCGTCTCAACACCTTTTGGGTGTAGTTCGCTTGATGGACAAGAATTCCATCTTTACGGTGCTCGATCTGCAGGCCGAGGCAAAACCGTGTCTTCCCAAGATCCTTCATCTCGAATTCCTTCTTCAGGATATCAGCAGTTTCTGATAAGTCTTTTTCGGTTCCTATGAGATTCATGTCATCTACATAGACCGCAATGATTGCGTATCCTGAAGTGGATTTCTTTATGAACACGCATGGACAAAGTTCGTTATTAACGTATCCCAAACCGATCAAGTATTCGCTTAGGCGGATATACCACATTCGCCCGGATTGTTTCAATCCATATAGCGAACGCCTCAGTCTAATCGAGAACGCATTCCGTGGTCGGGAACTACTTGATTCAGGCATCTTTAGTCCTTCAGGGACTTTCATATATATCTCTGTGTCTAGATCCCCGTAGAGATAGGCTGTGACCACATCCATGAGCTGCATATTCAGTTTTTCGGAAACTACTAAACTGATTAAGTAGCGGAACGTTATGATGTCCATTACGGGAGAATACGTCTCCTCGTAATCAATTCCAGGGCGTTGTGAGAAGCCTTGCGCCACAAGGCGAGCCTTGTATCGCACAATCTCATTTCTCTCATTACGCTTCCTTAGGAAAACCCATTTGTGACTAACTGGTTTAACATTGGGTGGTGTTGGAGCAACGGGTCCAAACACACTTCTTTTCGCTAAGGAGTCTAGTTCAGCCTGGATTGCTTGTTTCCATTGTGACCAGTCCGTTCGTCGTTGACACTCGACAACACTACGAGGTTCCATGTCATCATTGTTCATAATGTCAGTGGCCACTGAGTATATGAACACATCATCGATGACAGTTTCGTTTCGCTTCAAAATATCGTCTAAGCTAGCATACTCGACGGATATTTCGAGGTTATCGGCATGATTAGGAATAGGCGTTTCATCTGGAACGCGCTCTTCTAATACATCGCAGTGATCCTTAATGATCTCATGTGGCAAAACGCTTTTAACAAGATTTCTCCGCTTTCGGGGCAGAATATCTTTGGAACCAACCGGTCTTCCCTTCTTCTTGGGAATAGCGGCGGACTGGACGGCCGATGGCAGCGTCCTTTGCTCGGCGGGTTCGACCGGAGCAACATGTTTCACAGGAACATGGCGTCTCTCAGGGACGTCTATCCTTGCAGGCACATTTGCAGCAGGTATAATTGATCTCGTGACTTTTGCAAGGTCGCTAAATGCATCTGGCATTTGATTTGCAATATCTTGCAGACCTAGAATCCTCTGCACTTCCTTATCACTATGTGCAGAGGGGGGATCATGATGAGCAAAAGCGGGCACATGCCACGCTAATTCACGTCGTTCCTCATCAACGTTAGCGTGCATTTTTCCCCCTAACGACGGGAAGATTGCCTCATCAAAGTCACAATCCGCGTGTAAATGTGAGATATCAGGCTCACATCCAGTAACCAGCTGGTACGCGGAAAGTGGTTGGGTGGCCATGGGCCTCAGACGGACCAAATTTGCAGCGTGCAAAATTGCATAGCCCCATGCAGATAGTGGGAGTTTGGTGCGCATAACCAAGGTCCTCGCTATCACTTGCAGTCGCTTTATAAAAGCTTCCGCTAGGCCGTTTTGGGTATGAACATAAGCAACAGGATGTTCAAGATTTATTCCCAAAGTCATGCAATAATCATCGAAAGTCTTCGATGTAAACTCCGCGGCATTATCAAGTCTAATAGACTTTATCGGATAATCCGGATGGTGAGCCCTTAACTTAATGATCTGGGCAAGGAGTTTAGGAAATGCTGCATTTCGGGTGGACAACAACACTACGTGTGACCATCTAGTCGATGCATCAACCAAAACCATGAAGTATTTAAAAGGTCCGCATGTTGGTTGGATTGGTCCACAAATATCTCCATGAATTCTCTCAAGGAATTGGGAAACCAATCTCGTAGGTTTCACATGGAGTGGCTTGAGATTCGTCTTCCCAATCGAGCAAGCTTGGCATAGGCTTTTCGGATTTATAACAAAATTCTTTCCTCCAAGAGGATGCCCATGTGATGCATTCATAGTGCGAAGCATCGTATTTTGACCCGGATGACCCAGCCGGTCATGCCATAGCATAAAAGTCCTCTTATCAACTGGCGCTCGGCGAATGATGAGATTACTCTCGATGTGTTGTATCGTAGTGAGATACAAACCACTTGAAAGACATTTCAACTTCTCCAAGATACGCTTTTGGCCGTACTGAGTGGAGGTAATGAAAAGATACTCGAAGCCATGTTCTCGAGCAGTTTCAACATGAAATCCGTTTTCTCGAATATCCTTAAAACTCAGTAAGGTACGACTGGACCTTGGAGAATATAAGGCCTCTGATACTTCAACGGGAGTACCATTGGACAACGAAAAATGGGCTTTGCCAAAACCTTGAACAAGGGTTGAGGGTCCCAAAATGGTTGTCACTGAGGTTACTTTAGGCGTATAGGAGATAAAGTATGATTTATCTCTCAAGATAGTGTGAGTCGTTCCACTATCAACCAGACAATCCACTGTCCTGTGGTCCATGCCTATAAGTAAAAAAAATTAAAGTTTGTCACACGTTTGAGGAAAGTGCTCGAAATAGAACTTTAATTTTATCGAGAAAACAGAAAATACAAACCACCAAAAGTTTCATGACTTAAATCAAACATAGATAGAAAATGGATATTTATTCTTCCATTTCTGCTACAAAATCGGGGGTCTCAAGATTTAGATTTTCGTACTCGTTGACCAGATTTGCTTCGGCCCGACGCCCCTTGTGATAGTTATTAACTTCTTGGGGGGTCGCCCTGCAAGTCCGTTGCATATGACCATAAGCACCACATTTGTAGCAGAGAGTAGGCGCTTGGCCTTCCACTCTCGCTTTGGGACGACTGGCCCGTTGGTTCTTACCATGAGACTGCCTAGGAGTCAAAGGTCCTTGGTTCTTGTTAGAACCTCGCTTTGGATGGCGAGACTTAAACTCGCCTCTATTCCTTGGCTGGGACGACTGGCCCTTGTCTCGTTTCCACCGTGGATTTGGTCCACGGAGAGCGTTTGCATCAGGCATTGGAATTGCCTTTGTTCCAGCAGGACGAGAATTGTTGTTTCTCATTAAAATGAGACTGTTCTTCTCGTCTAGTAAAAGCTGGGTGATGAGCTCGGGAAACTTGGTGAACTTAGACTGACGGTATTGCTTCTGGAGCAAGTTGTCAGTGGAAGGAAATGTGGTGTATGTTTTCTCCAATAGATCACTGTCGGTTAATATCTCACCGCAGTATTGGAGAAGTGATCGAATCCTGCAGACTTCATTGTTGTAATCAGTTACACTCTTGAAGTCTTGGAAGCGCAGGTTCAACCAGTCATGGCGTGCTTCAGGTAGCCATATGGTCTTTTGGTGGTCGAAGCGCTCTTTCAGAGAGTCCCATAGCGTCTTCGGCGAGGAGATTTCAATGAACTCCGACTTCATAGCATCAGATAAATGCCTGCGGAATAGAATCATCGCTTTGGCGTTCATTGAGCGAGTGACTTACACTTCACGCTCTTCCTCGTTATAGATGACGTCCAAGAGGCCCTGCGCATCTAGATGGTTCTGGATGTCTTGCGTCCAGTCCAAGTAGTTCTTGCCAGAGGCTTCAAGGATGGGAAAATCAATCTTGATCGACATTTTTCTACAACAGGAGAAAAAATCTTGATCAGTCAACATATAAAACGACAGGTTTATATGGATTTGGTTTGTATAAGTAACAACAAACAATCGTAAAATAAAAACAACGGTTTTGAAAAAAACGATTTTTGTTTAAAAATTATCTTATATCGATCGACGGGCCGATATAGAGAGGTCAATAAGTTTCTTGCAAAAATGCATAATTATAAATACAATTTGAGCAAAAAATAATATTCGGTCAACCCCTTTCAGTAGCTCTACGTGAATACGACCAGGCGGGAAAATGGGGGAGGAGGGTCACCGGGGACCTCTTAAGAACCAAGCCCCAAGTTCTTTCTGACATCATACTCAAATAGGTGAGCCTATTCGGAGAGACTTCGTAAAATTTTTGTCAAATGTAAGAATAAATAAGATTTTTTAAGAAATTCACGCTATTTGCGAACTGTGCAAAATAGGTGACAATTTAGTGCGTGCTCAAAATGAGCGTTGCCTTTGAAAAATTATTAACCAAAAAAAATTATTTTTCTTGGGAGGCCCAAATTTGGCAGAGCCAGAATTTGTTTATGTAGCCAAAACCATTTTTCAATTTTTTCAAGTTTGTTTTTTTTTTCGTAATTACGCAAAAAAAAAAAAACATAAGCAAACAACAGCACACAAAAGAATTGGTGCCTAAGCAAGCGGCACAAAAAAAAATCAACTATTTTTCCGACGTCTAATGAAGCGACGCCAAAAAAATAGCGAGAGAAAAAGAAATTACTCTGATCTATAACCTGCATCTGAATAACCAAGTAAAGTGGAAGACCCACTATTCGGGTAATATAGTCCTATATAAAAAAAAAAACTTGAAAAAATTGAAAAATTGGTTTTTGTTGTAATTCATTATTGTAATTCTTCTCATCATGGTGACTCTTCACCTTTGTAACTCCAAGTGACTTTTCATTTTGTAACTCCCAACCTCTCTCTTCCTATATAAAGAGAGGTTGGGATGGCTTGTTGATGTACATAGAGATATATTGATATACCATTTGAGAGGTTGAGCTAATTGTCCACAACACGTTATCAGCACGAACAAAATTTTGCATCCATCCATCCATCCAGGTTATAAGATCCTTACGATAGAATTTATTGGTTTTGTCCCTTCTAATATATAGTCAGGAACCCCTTTCAACCATATCTTGTTATGCATCCATTCTCTAGTGCGTGTATCCTGTTCATAATAGATGAGTTTGAAATAATTTTTTTTTAAAAAAAAAAATTATTTTCATGTTGACGAACAAAATTTGGAGATGCTAACATTTTTTTGGTAATGATGGATTTGGAGAGCCCCGACGAGCACCTCAGTGCCATCTGTGCCCTGGCGAGCACCTCAGTAACATTTTTTATGTTATTCAGTAATCGTTGTAACAGATGGATAATAAAATTGTATTTTTTTCTCGCTATTTTTTTGGCGTCGCTTCATTAGACGTCGAAAAAATAGTTGATATTTTTTTGGTGCCGCTTGCTTAGGCACCAATTCTTTTGTGTGCTGTTGCTTGCTTATGTTGTACGTTTTTTTTAGCGTAATGGCTTAAAAATTAAAAATTTGGTTTTGGCTATATAAACAAATTCTGGCACCGCCAAATTTGGGCCTCCCAAAATTATTTTTTTGGCTAATAATTTTTCAAAGGCAACGCTCATTTTGAGCACGCACTAAATTGTCACCTATTTTGCACAATTCGCAAATAGCGTGAATTTCTTGAAAAATCTTATTTATTCTTACATTTGACAAAAATTTTATGAAGTCTCTCCGAATAGGCTCATCTACTTGGGTATGATGTCAGAAAGAACTTGGGGCTTGGTTCTTAAGAGGTCCCCGGTGACCCTCCTCCCCCATTTTCCCGCCTGGTCATATTCACGTAGAGCTACTGAAAGGGGTTGACCGAATATTATTTTTTTTGCTCAAATTGTATTTATAATTATGCATTTTTGCAAGAAATTAATTGAACTCTCTATATCGGCCCGTCGATCGATATAAGAAGATAATTTTTAAACAAAAATCGTTTTTTCAAAACCGTTGTTTTTATTTACGATTGTTTGTTGTTGCTTATACAAACCAAATCCATATAAACCTGTCGTTTTATATGTTGACTGATCAAGATTTTTTCTCCTGTTGAAGAAAAATGTCGATCAAGATTGATTTTCCCATCCTTGAAGCCTCTGGCAAGAACTACTTGGACTGGACGCAAGACATCCAGAACCATCTAGATGCGCAGGGCCTCTTGGACGTCATCTATAACGAGGAAGAGCGTGAAGTGGAAGTCACTCGCTCAATGAACGCCAAAGCGATGATTCTATTCCGTAGGCATTTATCTGACGCTATGAAGTCGGATTTCATTGAAATATCCTCGCCGAAGACGCTATGGGACTCTTTGAAAGAGCGCTTCGACCACCAGAAGACCATATGGCTACCTGAAGCACGCCATGACTGGTTGAACCTGCGCTTCCAAGACTTCAAGAGTGTAACTGATTACAACAATGAAGTCTGCAGGATTCGATCACTTCTCCAATACTGCGGTGAGATATTAACCGACAGTGATCTATTGGAGAAAACATACACCACATTTCCTTCCACTGACAACTTGCTCCAGAAGCAATACCGTCAGTCTAAGTTCACCAAGTTTCCCGAGCTCATCACCCAGCTTTTACTAGACGAGAAGAACAGTCTCATTTTAATGAGAAACAACAATTCTCGTCCTGCTGGAACAAAGGCAATTCCAATGCCTGATGCAAACGCTCTCCGTGGACCAAATCCACGGTGGAAACGAGACAAGGGCCAGTCGTCCCAGCCAAGGAATAGAGGCGAGTTTAAGTCTCGCCATCCAAAGCGAGGTTCTAACAAGAACCAAGGACCTTTGACTCCTAGGCAGTCTCATGGTAAGAACCAACGGGCCAGTCGTCCCAAAGCGAGAGTGGAAGGTCAAGCGCCTACTCTCTGCTACAAATGTGGTGCTTATGGTCATATGCAACGGACTTGCAGGGCGACCCCCCAAGAAGTTAATAACTATCACAAGGGGCGCCGGGCCGAAGCAAATCTGGTCAACGAGTACGAAAATCTAAATCTTGAGACCCCCGATTTTGTAGCAGAAATGGAAGAATAAATCTCCGTTTTCTATCTATGTTTGATTTAAGTCATGAAACTTTTGGTGGTTTGTATTTTCTGTTTTCTCGATAAATTAAAGTTCTATTTCGAGCACTTTCCTCAAACGTGTGACAAACTTTAATTTTCTTTACTTATAGGCATGGACCACGGGGCAGTGGATTGTTTGGTTGATAGTGGAACGACTCACACTATCTTGAGAGATAAATCATACTTTATCTCTTATACGCCTAAAGTAACCTCAGTGACAACCATTTCGGGACCCTCAACCCTTGTTCAAGGTTTTGGCAAAGCCCGTTTTTCGTTGTCCAATGGTACTCCCGTTGAAGTATCAGAGGCCTTATATTCTCCAAGGTCCAGTCGTACCTTACTGAGTTTTAAGGATATTCGAGAAAACGGATTTCATGTTGAAACTGCTCGAGAACATGGCTTCGAGTATATTTTTTCATTACCTCCACTCAGTACGGCCAAAAGCGTATATTGGAGAAGTTAAAATGTCTTTCAAGTGGTTTGTATCTTACTACGATACAACACATCGAGAGTAATCTCATCATTCGCCGAGCGCCAGTTGATGAGAGGACTTTTATGCTATGGCATGACCGGCTGGGTCATCCGGGTCAAAATACGATGCTTCGTACTATGAATGCATCGCATGGGCATCCTCTTGGAGGAAAGAATTTTGTTACAAATCCGAAAAGCCTATGCCAAGCTTGCTCGATTGGGAAGACGAATCTCAAGCCACTCCATGTGAAACCTACGAGATTGGTTTTCCAATTCCTTGAGAGAATTCATGGAGATATTTGTGGACCAATCCAACCAACATGCGGACCATTTAAATACTTCATGGTTTTGGTTGATGCATCGACTAGATGGTCACACGTAGTGTTGTTGTCCACCCGAAATGCAGCGTTTCCTAAACTCCTCGCCCAGATCATTAAGTTAAGGGCTCACCATCCGGATTATCCGATAAAGTCTATTAGACTTGATAATGCCGCGGAGTTTACATCGAAGACTTTCGATGACTATTGCATGACTTTGGGAATAAATCTTGAACATCCTGTTGCGTATGTTCATACCCAAAATGGCCTAGCGGAAGCTTTTATAAAGCGACTACAAGTGATAGCGAGGACCTTGGTTATGCGCACCAAACTCCCACTATCTGCATGGGGCTATGCAATTTTGCACGCTGCAAATTTGGTCCGTCTGAGGCCCATGGCCACCCAACCACTTTTCGCGTACCAGCTGGTTACTGGATGTGAGCCTGATATCTCACATTTACGCGTGTTTGGGTGCCTAGTCAATGTTCCAATTGAGCCGATAAGGCGTTCAAAATTTGGACCTCAGAAGCGACGGGGAATATATGTCGGTTATAACTCCCCGTCCATCATTCGCTATTTAGAGCCCTTGACAGGCGATCTCTTTACCGCGAGACACGCGGATTGTGACTTTGATGAGGCAATCTTCCCGTCGTTAGGGGGAGAAATGCACGCTAACGTTGATGAGGAACGACGTGAATTAGCGTGGCATGTGCCCGCTTTTGCTCATCATGATCCCCCTCTGCACATAGTGATAAGGAAGTGCAAAGGATTCTAGGTCTGCAAAATATTGCAAATCAAATGCCAGATGCATTTAGCGACCTAGCAAAAGTCACGAGATCAATTATACCTGCTGCAAATGTGCCTGCAAGGATAGACGTCCCTGAGAGACGCCATGTTCCTGTGAAACATGTTGCTCCGGTCGAACCCGCCGAGCAAAGGACGCTGCCATCGGCCATCCAGTCCGCCGCTATTCCCAAGAAGAAGGGAAGACCGGTTGGTTCCAAAGATATTCTGCCCCGGAAGCGGAGAAATCTTGTTAAAAGCGTTTTGCCACATGAGATCATTAAGGATCACGGCGATGTATTAGAAGAGCGCGTTCCAGATGAAACGTCTATTCCTAATCATGCCGATAACCTCAAAATATCCGTCGAGTATGCTAGCTTAGACGATATTTTGAAGCGAAACGAAACTGTCATCGATGATGTGTTCATATACTCAGTGGCCACTGACATTATGAACAATGATGACATGGAACCTCGTAGTGTTGCCGAGTGTCAACGACGAACGGACTGGTCACAATGGAAACAAGCAATCCAGGCTGAACTAGACTCCTTAGCGAAAAGAAGTGTGTTTGGACCCGTTGCTCCAACACCACCCAATGTTAAACCAGTTGGTCACAAATGGGTTTTCCTAAGGAAGCGTAATGAGAGAAATGAGATTGTGCGATACAAGGCTCGCCTTGTGGCGCAAGGCTTCTCACAACGCCCTGGAATTGATTACGAGGAGACGTATTCTTCCGTAATGGACATCATAACGTTCCGCTACTTAATCAGTTTAGTAGTTTCCGAAAAACTGAATATGCAGCTCATGGATGTGGTCACAGCCTATCTCTACGGGGATCTAGACACAGAGATATATATGAAAGTCCCTGAAGGACTAAAGATGCCTGAATCAAGTAGTTCCCGACCACGGAACGCGTTCTCGATTAGACTGAGACGTTCGCTATATGGATTGAAACAATCCGGGCGAATGTGGTATAACCGCCTAAGCGAATACTTGATCGGCTTGGGATACGTTAATAACGAACTTTGCCCATGCGTGTTCATAAAGAAATCCACTTCAGGATACGCAATCATCGCGGTCTATGTAGATGACATGAATCTCATAGGAACCGAAAAAGACTTGTCAGAAACTGCTGATATCCTGAAGAGGGAATTCGAGATGAAGGATCTTGGGAAGACACGGTTTTGCCTCGGCCTGCAGATCGAGCACCGTAAAGATGGAATTCTTGTCCATCAAGCAAACTACACCCAAAAGGTGTTGAGACGCTTTAGTCATTTTGACGTTAAGCCGTCCGCTACTCCCATGATCGTCCGCTCTCTAGACATTACTAAGGACCCATTCCGTCCAAAGGAGGACGACGAAGAGATACTGAGTCCTGAGTGCTCTTATCTGGGTGTAATAGGCGCTTTATTGTACTTGGCCCAATGTACTAGACCGGACATCTCGTTTGCTGTGAATTGTCTAGCTCGACACAGCACCGCGCCAACACGCCGCCATTGGAATGGCATAAAAGACATTTTCCGCTACCTTAAGGGTACTACGGACTTGGGCTTGTTCTATCCCTACGCGGTTTTGAGTGAGTCCAACGCTCTTGGCACTCGAAACAACGCGACCCTTGTTGGCTACGCCGATGCGGGATACTTATCTGATTTGCACAAGGGGCGTTCCCAATCTGGTTATGTCTTTACCATTGGGAACACGGCGATTTCTTGGAGGTCTCGTAAACAGACCTTAGTGGCTACTTCAACGAACCACTCTGAGCTACTCGCGCTTTATGAGGCGACTAGAGAGTGTGTATGGCTTCGAGCTGTTATTGGCCATATTCGAAGTACATGTGATCTTCCATATGACCCAGATGAACCTGTTGTCGTCTATGAGGACAATACCGCTGTTATTGATCAAGCGAAACATGGTTACATCAAAGGGGATGCTACCAAGCACATATCGCCCAAGTTGTTCTTTACACATGAACAACAAGCGCTTCAGAAGATTGAAGTGCAACACATTGGATCGGAGAATAACCGTGCAGACTTGTTCACCAAGTCACTGCCAAAACACTCGTTCCAGAAACATGTAAGAGCGATTGGACTTAGGAAGCTTTCAGAGCTAGCCTAAGTGAAACATGTTTCCCGCACCCTGTTGTGTGCATGTGGGGGGGAGCACCCCCAAACGCCCTGTTGTGTGTATATCCCGCGCCCTGTCGAGTGCGAATGAAAAGGGGAGCATCCTGATGTATGCTTGTGTACTCTTTTTCCCTTATACCAAGTTTTTTCCCATTGGGTTTTCCTTGGCAAGGTTTTTAACGAGGCACATTTCAAATCTCTTATTCACTAAGGATTATTATAATCAGGGGGAGTATCCAGTTGTATACTTCTAAACCATCGTGTACTCTTTTGTCCTTCGATCAGCGGTTTTTCCCACTGGGTTTTCCCTGACAAGGTTTTGATGAGGCACTTTACTTGGTTATTCAGATGCAGGTTATAGATCAGATCCCCACACAGAGAAATCACAAACTGGATTTGTGTTTACTTTCGGTGGTACGGCTATCTCCTGGAGGTCCGTCAAACAGATCAGTGTGGCTATCTCATCTAACCATTCTGAACTCTTGGCAATCTATGAAATAAGCAAGGAGTGTGTTTGGCTTCGCTCCGTCATTCAGCACATTTTGGCATCTACTGGCCTGAAGACTGGTGAACTTGAGCCTACTACCCTTTTTGAAGATAATGCAGCATGCGTAGCTCAACTTCAGAAAGGATACATGAAGAGTGACAAGACGAAGCACATATCCCCCAAATTCTTCTGGACGCACGACCTTCAAGAGAAGGAGCAAGTCAAAATACAACAAATTCAATCTTGTAATAACTTAGCAGATTTGTTTACCAAAACACTGCCACAATGTACTTTTGTAAAGCTTGTAAGAGGAATAGGGATGAGGCAACTAAAAGACCTGCAAGCCTGAAGCTTGTATAGATCAGGGGGAGTAAAACTATAGGATTGTACTCTTTTTCCTTAGGACTGATGGTTTTTCTCACTGGGTTTTCCACAGCCAAGGTTTTAACGAGGCAAACCAAGTTTACTCTGGATCCAGCAGTATCCACCCCATTAGCTTATTGAATCCTGAAGTATTTCATAAGTGGATCCAAGGAAATGGATGAATAAGGGGGAGTGTTGTGAAACCCATTTTAGAATTCCATCTTTACGGTGCTCGATCTGCAGGCCGAGGCAAAACCGTGTCTTCCCAAGATCCTTCATCTCGAATTCCTTCTTCAGGATATCAGCAGTTTCTGATAAGTCTTTTTCGGTTCCTATGAGATTCATGTCATCTACATAGACCGCAATGATTGCGTATCCTGAAGTGGATTTCTTTATGAACACGCATGGGCAAAGTTCGTTATTAACGTATCCCAAACCGATCAAGTATTCGCTTAGGCGGTTATACCACATTCGCCCGGATTGTTTCAATCCATATAGCGAACGCCTCAGTCTAATCGAGAACGCGTTCCGTGGTCGGGAACTACTTGATTCAGGCATCTTTAGTCCTTCAGGGACTTTCATATATATCTCTGTGTCTAGATCCCCGTAGAGATAGGCTGTGACCACATCCATGAGCTGCATATTCAGTTTTTCGGAAACTACTAAACTGATTAAGTAGCGGAACGTTATGATGTCCATTACGGGAGAATACGTCTCCTCGTAATCAATTCCAGGGCGTTGTGAGAAGCCTTGCGCCACAAGGCGAGCCTTGTATCGCACAATCTCATTTCTCTCATTACGCTTCCTTAGGAAAATCCATTTGTGACCAACTGGTTTAACATTGGGTGGTGTTGGAGCAACGGGTCCAAACACACTTCTTTTCGCTAAGGAGTCTAGTTCAGCCTGGATTGCTTGTTTCCATTGTGACCAGTCCGTTCGTCGTTGACACTCGGCAATACTACGAGGTTCCATGTCATCATTGTTCATAATGTCAGTGGCCACTGAGTATATGAACACATCATCGATGACAGTTTCGTTTTGCTTCAAAATATCGTCTAAGCTAGCATACTCGACGGATATTTCGAGGTTATCGGCATGATTAGGAATAGGCGTTTCATCTGGAACGCGCTCTTCTAATACATCGCTGTGATCCTTAATGATCTCATGTGGCAAAACGCTTTTAACAAGATTTCTCCGCTTTCGGGGCAGAATATCTTTGGAACCAACCGGTCTTCCCTTCTTCTTGGGAATAGCGGCGGACTGGACGGCCGATGGAAGCGTCCTTTGCTCGACGGGTTCGACCGGAGCAACATGTTTCACAGGAACATGGCGTCTCTCAGGGACGTCTATCCTTGCAGGCACATTTGCAGCAGGTATAATTGATCTCGTGACTTTTGCTAGGTCGCTAAATGCATCTGGCATTTGATTTGCAATATCTTGCAGACCTAGAATCCTCTGCACTTCCTTATCACTATGTGCAGAGGGGGGATCATGATGAGCAAAAGCGGGCACATGCCACGCTAATTCACGTCGTTCCTCATCAACGTTAGCGTGCATTTCTCCCCCTAACGACGGGAAGATTGCCTCATCAAAGTCACAATCCGCGTGTCTCGCGGTAAAGAGATCGCCTGTCAAGGGCTCTAAATAGCGAATGATGGACGGGGAGTTATAACCGACATATATTCCCCGTCGCTTCTGAGGTCCAAATTTTGAACGCCTTATCGGCTCAATTGGAACATTGACTAGGCACCCAAACACGCGTAAATGTGAGATATCAGGCTCACATCCAGTAACCAGCTGGTACGCGGAAAGTGGTTGGGTGGCCATGGGCCTCAGACGGACCAAATTTGCAGCGTGCAAAATTGCATAGCCCCATGCAGATAGTGGGAGTTTGGTGCGCATAACCAAGGTCCTCGCTATCACTTGCAGTCGCTTTATAAAAGCTTCCGCTAGGCCGTTTTGGGTATGAACATAAGCAACAGGATGTTCAAGATTTATTCCCAAAGTCATGCAATAATCATCGAAAGTCTTCGATGTAAACTCCGCGGCATTATCAAGTCTAATAGACTTTATCGGATAATCCGGATGGTGAGCCCTTAACTTAATGATCTGGGCAAGGAGTTTAGGAAATGCTGCATTTCGGGTGGACAACAACACTACGTGTGACCATCTAGTCGATGCATCAACCAAAACCATGAAGTATTTGAAAGGTCCGCATGTTGGTTGGATTGGTCCACAAATATCTCCATGAATTCTCTCAAGGAATTGGGAAACCAATCTCGTAGGTTTCACATGGAGTGGCTTGAGATTCGTCTTCCCAATCGAGCAAGCTTGGCATAGGCTTTTCGGATTTATAACAAAATTCTTTCCTCCAAGAGGATGCCCATGTGATGCATTCATAGTGCGAAGCATCGTATTTTGACCCGGATGACCCAGCCGGTCATGCCATAGCATAAAAGTCCTCTTATCAACTGGCGCTCGGCGAATGATGAGATTACTCTCGATGTGTTGTATCGTAGTGAGATACAAACCACTTGAAAGACATTTCAACTTCTCCAAGATACGCTTTTGGCCGTACTGAGTGGAGGTAATGAAAAGATACTCGAAGCCATGTTCTCGAGCAGTTTCAACATGAAATCCGTTTTCTCGAATATCCTTAAAACTCAGTAAGGTACGACTGGACCTTGGAGAATATAAGGCCTCTGATACTTCAACGGGAGTACCATTGGACAACGAAAAACGGGCTTTGCCAAAACCTTGAACAAGGGTTGAGGGTCCCGAAATGGTTGTCACTGAGGTTACTTTAGGCGTATAGGAGATAAAGTATGATTTATCTCTCAAGATAGTGTGAGTCATTCCACTATCAACCAGACAATCCACTGCCCTGTGGTCCATGCCTATAAGTAAAAAAAATTAAAGTTTGTCACACGTTTGAGGAAAGTGCTCGAAATAGAACTTTAATTTTATCGAGAAAACAGAAAATACAAACCACCAAAAGTTTCATGACTTAAATCAAACATAGATAGAAAATGGATATTTATTCTTCCATTTCTGCTACAAAATCGGGGGTCTCAAGATTTAGATTTTCGTACTCGTTGACCAGATTTGCTTCGGCCCGACGCCCCTTGTGATAGTTATTAACTTCTTGGGGGGTCGCCCTGCAAGTCCGTTGCATATGACCATAAGCACCACATTTGTAGCAGAGAGTAGGCGCTTGGCCTTCCACTCTCGCTTTGGGACGACTGGCCCGTTGGTTCTTACCATGAGACTGCCTAGGAGTCAAAGGTCCTTGGTTCTTGTTAGAACCTCGCTTTGGATGGCGAGACTTAAACTCGCCTCTATTCCTTGGCTGGGACGACTGGCCCTTGTCTCGTTTCCACCGTGGATTTGGTCCACGGAGAGCGTTTGCATCAGGCATTGGAATTGCCTTTGTTCCAGCAGGACGAGAATTGTTGTTTCTCATTAAAATGAGACTGTTCTTCTCGTCTAGTAAAAGCTGGGTGATGAGCTCGGGAAACTTGGTGAACTTAGACTGACGGTATTGCTTCTGGAGCAAGTTGTCAGTGGAAGGAAATGTGGTGTATGTTTTCTCCAATAGATCACTGTCGGTTAATATCTCACCGCAGTATTGGAGAAGTGATCGAATCCTGCAGACTTCATTGTTGTAATCAGTTACACTCTTGAAGTCTTGGAAGCGCAGGTTCAACCAGTCATGGCGTGCTTCAGGTAGCCATATGGTCTTCTGGTGGTCGAAGCGCTCTTTCAGAGAGTCCCATAGCGTCTTCGGCGAGGAGATTTCAATGAACTCCGACTTCATAGCATCAGATAAATGCCTGCGGAATAGAATCATCGCTTTGGCGTTCATTGAGCGAGTGACTTCCACTTCACGCTCTTCCTCGTTATAGATGACGTCCAAGAGGCCCTGCGCATCTAGATGGTTCTGGATGTCTTGCGTCCAGTCCAAGTAGTTCTTGCCAGAGGCTTCAAGGATGGGAAAATCAATCTTGATCGACATTTTTCTACAACAGGAGAAAAAATCTTGATCAGTCAACATATAAAACGACAGGTTTATATGGATTTGGTTTGTATAAGTAACAACAAACAATCGTAAAATAAAAACAACGGTTTTGAAAAAAACGATTTTTGTTTAAAAATTATCTTATATCGATCGACGGGCCGATATAGAGAGGTCAATAAGTTTCTTGCAAAAATGCATAATTATAAATACAATTTGAGCAAAAAATAATATTCGGTCAACCCCTTTCAGTAGCTCTACGTGAATACGACCAGGCGGGAAAATGGGGGAGGAGGGTCACCGGGGACCTCTTAAGAACCAAGTCCCAAGTTCTTTCTGACATCATACTCAAATAGGTGAGCCTATTCGGAGAGACTTCGTAAAATTTTTGTCAAATGTAAGAATAAATAAGATTTTTCAAGAAATTCACGCTATTTGCGAACTGTGCAAAATAGGTGACAATTTAGTGCGTGCTCAAAATGAGCGTTGCCTTTGAAAAATTATTAACCAAAAAAAATTATTTTTCTTGGGAGGCCCAAATTTGGCAGAGCCAGAATTTGTTTATGTAGCCAAAACCATTTTTCAATTTTTTCAAGTTTGTTTTTTTTTTTCGTAATTACGCAAAAAAAAAAAAAAACATAAGCAAACAACAGCACACAAAAGAATTGGTGCCTAAGCAAGCGGCACAAAAAAAAATCAACTATTTTTCCGACGTCTAATGAAGCGACGCCAAAAAAATAGCGAGAGAAAAAGATTACAATTTTTTTATTCATCTGTTACAACGATTACTGAATAACATAAAAAAATATTACTGAGGTGCTCGCCAGGGCACAGATGGCACTGAGGTGCTCGACGGGGCTCTCCAAATCCATCATTACCAAAAAAAATGTTAGCATTTAAATTCTTCGTTTTCAACATAAAAATTTGCTATCAAAAATTTATTTTTTCAGAAATTAACTAACAAATATATATTTTTTTTTTTTTAAAAAAACTAGTATGCTAAAAGCTAGATTATAGCAAAGTCAACATTGGCATTTAAGAGCACAAAAAAAAAATTAGCCCTCAAAACTTTACTCTTTTAGTTCCCATGTTTCAAATGGATTACTAGCCTTGCTGCATATTCATGTTGAAATCTATTGATTATCTATGCAATGCTTAGCCATTTTATTATAACCACAAATATTCTGTTTGTATATGAACATTGAACTTTGATTCATTTATACAGTAACACAAACAGAATATAATACATATACACATGCAAGCAAAAAAAAAAAATGAGAACATTTTTTTTTTTTTTTTAATTCATGAAGATGGAACTTTCAAAAAGCAACATTGTTTCTAAACAAATTAATAAGTATCAACAACAACAAAGCGTTCGTCCCAAAATTACTTCTGAGGTTTATAGACAAAGTATGACTACATAAACAAATAAGAAATTTTACATGCTGCTTAAGTTGAATGATTAACTTAACCTATAAGTAAGTGATTACAGTTGCAACAAAACCAGCATGCACATCATGTTAAAAAAAATACCCATTACCCATATTGGAGACTTAAAACAACCCAGAGCAAATTTTTGCTCAAACTTCTCAAGAAGAAGAGATTTAGATTTGTTGTCTATATAATGTCGCTATATTAATTGACCATAATCAGAAGCAATAATAATATATGGCAACAGGACTACATGCGGGATATATCCTTAAAACTCTTCTTAGCGAGAAAATATCAAATTTTTTCCTTACTGAAGCTTGAATAATAAAAATTTACCTTTCTTACCGTACGGTGGAAGAAAGTAGGAAAACGATTGCGGATACGCGGGATCGGCGACGAGTGACGGGCTGCGCGCGGGGCAACGGTCGGCGGACGTCGAGGCGAGCGGTACGTCGGATCTCCGGCGTTGTACGAGCAAAGTGCTGATAACGTGTTGTGGACAATTAGCTCAACCTCTCAAATCAATATATCTCAATGTCTCTACAAGCCATCCCAACCTCTCTTTATATAGGAAGAGAGAGGTTGGGAGTTACAAAATGAAAAGTCATTTGGGAGTTGCAAAGGTGAAGAGTCACCATGATTACAATGAATTACAATGAATTACAACACATTAATTATTATAGGATTTTGTTATTCTTCAATTAAATAATTAAGAACTTGCCGTAATTAATAGGGATAATTTAGCAAGTACCCCTATTCCAAATGTTGAAACTAGCATATACCCCCACTATTTTTTTTTCAAATTTTTTTTTTTTTTTTTTTTTTTTTTATAAAGTGAGGGTGTATCTTAAATTTTTTATTATTCCATACTAAAAATGGGGGCATTTGCTAGTTAAAAAATTGGGAGTATATGCTAGTTTCAACATTTGAAATGGAAATATTTGCTAAATTATCCCTAATTAAATAAGTGATACTTATGTTGTAAAGAATGAAGAAACCAGATCGGAAAGTCGGTTTCTCAAAGATGCATCCTGGCCGTGTGATGAAAATGCGACGAGTCATCCTAATTCTCACTCTAGTTACTTTCAACCCAAATTTTCTGAAATTGGCAATAGTTTCATATAAATCATGATAAGCATAATTAACATGCTAAAGTTATTTACGTTTCGAGCATGAACTGTTTTAAGTTTAAACTTATGACTTGGAATGTGGAGCTATAATTGTTATTGTGATTTAAAGTTCATATTGCTCTTTACTTTAGGTCATAAATTTTCACATCCCCTATTATCAAGTTGGTAACAAGCTAGAGCATTCAGATTCTAAATAGTTACAGAATAAACCCTATCTTTTGGGCAGGTTTGGATAAAACCGGGTTGGGTTCGCAGCCCCAGTTTAACCAAAATATACAATCAGTCTGTACCAAAGTTTCATGACGGTTAATTGATCTAAGGTCTGCTTGGTGACGGTGTTTTCACACGTTCTGGGGTATTTTTGAACCGATCGTTTATAAAAAACTCTGCTCGTTAATTTTTTTGAGGTACTAAAACTCTGCTCGTTAATTTTTTTGAGGTACTGGTATTGGTTGTTTCAAAAACCTCCCACAACCGGTGTAGTATGTAATTTTTGATGCCTTTATAAACACAAAAAATCGGTGGGTTTGAAAGGTTTTATTATTTTGTTCCATTTAATATCTTTACAAAAAAATATAATTATAACTACTAATACCTTTCCCTATTTAATTTTATTGGTGTAAAATACTTTCAGAACCGCTTGTTAGTGAATTACCAAGCATGAATTGGACTTCTTTAAAAGCCGTTACTTCAAAACTACCAAAACAGGATCCTTCATAACCGCTTATAATTAACCGGTAATCTAAAAACACCTCATAAC
Source organism: Iris pallida (assembly GCA_029216955.1). Taxonomy (NCBI): domain Eukaryota; kingdom Viridiplantae; phylum Streptophyta; class Magnoliopsida; order Asparagales; family Iridaceae; genus Iris; species Iris pallida. Next base: position 19,448 of record JANAVB010044704.1, read on the forward strand.
CGCTATCCCTACAATTGCCAAGCAGCTAGAGAAACTAATTATTTGTTTCCGGTGCGTAGGTATGGCAGGGTTTTGTATGCACTGCATCGATGGTGTCTGGAGCGGAAGTGTGCACATCCGTCGGACGCATCACTCCAAACATCTATAAGCAAATGAACGCCGCCGTGAGCATGTCCTTCGATGTACACCACTACGGCCCGTTCCTCGCCCAGCTGGAAGACTGCACCTTCGTCCGCCAGACGTTCAGCGACATCAGTGCAAACAACTGCCCCGGCCTCAAAAAATACAGCTATTGGATTTACGTCGGCCTGGCGATGGTTTCGGCAGCGGTGATGCTCTCCTTGATCTTCTGGGTCATTTATGCCCGGCCTCAAAAAATCCCACATTTGCATGTTCTGGACGGTTGCTAAATGTTCGGGGTGGTTATTACCACGTCCCTAACTTTGTGGCAACCGAACAGTTGCTGCAGGTCCTATATAAGGCATCCTTTCTCTCTCAAGGCTGATTACAGAATAGAAAGAGAAACCACCACAGAAAGTTTACAAAGTATTTTTTTAGCACAAGTAAACAAAGAATTCAGACGTGTTCTTTAACACAGTTCTGATCGGAATTTGCTTGCGAATTCCAGCAGCCTTCGAGAGAGAGGAAAGGCGCAGCCCCAGCGTTGCTTTTGCACGAGAGTTCGTGTCCATCCGAGGAGTCAGAAGAGCAGGAGTGTTCCAAGTTCTCCGACGAACTTGCTGGTTCCTGGAAGCTGTTCGTGTAGGGCGAATAAAGCTTTGAGCAACGGTGATCATTCACCCCAGCAGGCCATCTTCCATCTTTCACCTGTCATCTTCTTCACTGCTGTGATTACGAAATCTTTTTAGATTCTCGTAATATCATAACGATATTTGTCACGACCCGCACCCTAGAGTAAGGGCACGAGAACGTAACAACGCCCAGCCTACGCCACAGTGTCGGCGGTAGAACGCTGTCCTAGGTCTCATACATCTAACAGTATAAGGATAAGCAGTTTATACTCCCCGAATGGGGGTGACATAGCAGAATGTAAACTCGATCACATCTAAGGTAGAGCATAATGGAAGATAGATAAAACATAAAATCCAAAAGAGATACAGCAGATAGAAGTCTAAGTGTCTAAGATACACAAACCCAGAAATACGTCTCAAAGCTTAAATACAGTAATCCATAAAGTAAATAGAACTCCAGACAACTGAAAATAGCTAACTAAACAACCTCTAATGTGTCTCCTCTAGGCTAGCAGGCAACCTCCAAGCTATCTGTAAAATTTATCAACAGGTCCAGTCAGGACAGGAGCGAGCACAGTACATCTCAACAAAACATAGCAGGCTAGAAAATATAATCATGCAGTAAAGTAAGATACAAGATCTGAAGGAAATACAGTATGTAAACAGAGAGAGAACTGTAATAGAAATATCTACTATAAGTAGATAACTAACAGTGGCTAGTGAGTCAGAGTACAATATAAACATGTGAATGGCATAGGAGATTCTGGGAACTATACTATGGAGTGATTTTGAGAACTACACTACTTGGATATTATTCACATGTCTACTTCTACACTCCCGTACCCCCAATCAATACACAAGGATCCAACCATGTTATGTTATGATTCCATGCAAAGGCCCACAAGGGATGATACATGGATAGCCCATAAATGGAGTGATTCTGGGAATGCCCACAAAGGGGTGATTCTGGGAATGTCCATAAATGGGGTGATTCTGGGAAGACTCTGTGATCATGAGAGTACATGTCACAAGTGATCGAAGAATCGTGAAGCATAGTGATACACCATGTAAATAAAACGCACAGAACATGTAGTATACGATGCTCCCTGAGGAGATAATATCTCATGAATGGATCCATATAGTACTAATCCGTGTTACCATCGTGACAGCATCACGCAGGAAAATAATTCTAATAGGATATGAAATGGTCAGAGAATGTACTCGACTGATAACCTGAACAGCTGATAAGTGTAGGAGGTCCAACTGAAGCCACAGAGTCCTATTTAAAGTAACACAGGTTACAAGGTGTTCAAGTTGTAATAAATAAATCTCTACAAGCAATCTATTTTATCCTAGGTTCTTCTAAGTCAAAACAACTCTAGGTCAACTCCGGTCAATAATCTAGTCAATTTAGGTCAAGTGTTGACTTACAGTTGACTTTGGGTCAACTGGTCAACTCTGGTCAAACAGGGTCAATTCTAGTCTAATTATTAAAGATATAAAGTGTACTTCGTTATTCGTACGTCAAAACTTACGACACGCAAATCGAGATAAGAAGATCAACGGTAAAGTTGATAATCTTATTATAGTGATCCACGTGTCCATCTTTTCAATTTCAACGATGTGAGATCACTGGAATTGACTGAGCTCAGTTTCGTTGTGCTAATCCAAAAATACGAACATTATAAGAATTAATTATTAATAAATTATAAAAATATTAAACTCAGAGAAATTATCAACAAATATTGTCGGATGATGAAATAAACATCGCCAACGTGTCCAGAATGGTCAAATTAGCTAGGATAGCCTACCCATCGGTCCAATTTGGACACAAGGGCAAAAAGATAATTTCGAGTCAAAACGGTATCCGTGTCGGAGCCGTTTTATACCGAAATACGTGCAAGAAAATAAGTCTATAAAATATAACAAATTATATATCCACGAAACCAGAATGACGATACGAACCCAACGGTATCTCCAGAATTGGATTTCGTTGACCCGATCTCAATTTGGTCCGTTGACCAGAACTTGGAATTTCGGTTTGCACGGAAATGCGTGCTGGAGCCAAAGTTCTCAAAACTCAGTAAACTACATGTCATCGAGTCCAGAATGGCGATATGAACTCAACGGTATATCCGGAATCGGATTCCGATGAGCCGATCTCAAAACGATCCATTGACCCGGATATTGGTATCCAACTTGCACCGAAATGCGTGCCGGATCCAATGTCCACCAAAACCTAGCAAAGTATATGTCAACGAGTCCAGAATGACGATACGACCTCAACGGTATATCTGAAATTGGATTCCGACGAGCCGGCGTCAAAAAGTCCCGTTGACACGGACTGTGGGACCCACTTTGCACCGAAAAATATGTCAGTGTCCACGTCCTCCAAATCTAACAAATTTTATATGAAAACATGCCAGAACGACGCCATGAGTCTACTGGTGGTGTCAGAAATAAAATCTGGAGTCCCGTGTTCAAAAATGGAATTTTAAAAGTTGGAAATTACGAATTCGGACGGCCAACTTTGGCGTCGAATTCAACCAATCAAACAAGCTCACAATGAAACGAAACTAGAAGGGTAGCAAGAGGGTTATACCAGATTCACACAGGAACTGGTAGCACGCCAAACGGAGCTTTGGTGGAGGAGGTACAAGCTGACGAAGTTGACCCCGCAAAATTGTCCAAAATTAATACAATTTAAACGGTCAACTTGGTGGCCGATTTTGATGTATCAAACGATAAAATCAACGGATGAAATTGACAGGAGTGAAGGTGGATATACCAAGATTATGAGGAGCGAAGAAATCGCCGATCCAACCATCGGATTCTCAGAAAAATACGTGCGAAGTCGCTGCGACGGAGCGCCAAAATGGACTTGATTCCGCGCGCGTCACGACGGAACTTCGTGCGAAACGCACGAATCGCCTCGACGGCGCGTCCCGGAGGACGGTGGCCGCCATGGGACCTACCCCGGGGGTGCGCCCGGCCATGTGGGGGTCGGCCACGCCGACCCCAGCGACCACGTCGGCGGAGGGGCGCCCGAACGCGCGCGGCAAGTGCGCACGACCGTGTGGCGGTGCAGCTGCTGCTGCTGGCCGCGCTGGAGCGCGGCGGCGGCGAGCGGCACAGCACGGCGGTCGGGGTGGCGCGCGGGCTGCGGTGACGTAGGAGGTGGTGGTTTGGTGGTATGATGGTGGTGATAAAATGGTTATTGATGGTGGTGGTGGCCATGGTGTTGGAGAAGGAGGAGGAATGTGATGATGGAGGAGGCTGCTGTGGGTGGTGAGGCCGGCTGGGGACGGTGGCCGACGGCCTCGGCCAGGGAGGAGGTCGGGCCAGGGGTGGCTGAGCTCGGGTGGGAGGATGGATGGATGGGAATGGAGGAAAAAAATAGTTGTGTTTAAAATTAGAAAGAGAAAGAAAGATGTGAGAATAAACTAATGAGAGAGAGAGAGACATGCCTAGTTTTTAGGGCCGGCCACATGTGGCTGGGGGGTTTGTGTGGGTGTTTGGGATACAAATGGTGAGGATTGAATGAGGAAAATCAAGGGTAGTAATTAATTATAGGAATTTTGGTCATTCCTATAGGGATTTAAATAAAGAAATTTTCTATTAAATATTAAAAATAAGTATGATAAGAATTTGATATTTTTCAAGTATAATGAGGCTGAAGGTGATGGTGATGGAGAGTAACATGGAGCTGGGGTTGGGTTCAGTCAAGCCGGGTTGGATCAAAACTGGACATTGTGCAAAAATCAAATAAAAATAGGTGTTGATGATCATGGATAAATAAGTAGCACATGGGGATTCCAATAAATGGGACACAAGTGTCGTGCGGGTAGTAGGCTCAATGTGGGCCATGTCCATAATTGGGGCTGATAGGTTTTGGTCGACAGGGTTTCCACAAATTAAGTTGGAAAATGAATGTGACACCGTGGGGTGAAATAAAATCGGGTCACGTGTCAGGAAAGTTGTGTGAAGCAAATGGAGCACAAAATGGCGTGTCTGAGTGGGACACGAAGGTCATGGATGAAGAGCGTCTCGAGTAGATCATGCATGAGAAGTTGGTTTCAAGAAAATGACCGGTCTGGTGCTCCCAAATTAAAAGTCACGGTAACGTGCTAATAATGATCAAGGAAAAGAGTGGGAAAATTAATTAATAATCAAATGGTCTAAATCGACCCGAAGTTGTGCGAATCAAAAAGAGTACAAGGGAACAAGTTTGAGTGGAACATTATATACTGTCATGAAGGTAATCATGTCCACTACAAAACTCGTGAAGAAGATTTCCAGAGTTGAACATCCCTGTCACTCCAAATATCAAAGGCACGGAAAAGCACATTTACAGATAAATGAACAGAATAAATTATTTAATGAAACTAAACAATCAGAAAAATAAAATAAAAAAAATTAACCCAAAATTCTGGGTGCTCACATCCTACCCACCTTATAAAAATTTCGTCCTCAAAATTAAAATGTTCGTACTCCTTCTAGGTCAAACACCCACAATCAAATCCCATAACTTAAATAAAACATATGATTAAAAAAAAAGACGACATACAGGGTCATGGCATACGGTGGTAGTGAAAGTCTCATCTAGGTATACTAGTCATGCTAAACCAAAACGGTCATAGGGTATTAAAACACACAAGCAGTTTAGGGTGTTAAACCGGAAAAGACACAGAATAACAAATCATCAAAACTGTAAGACAACCTACCTTCTTATGTGAAAACTGGTACTTATCATAAAAATAAAGAAAGGTAACTACCAATTATCTATAAAGGGTTCAGAAAAATTAAAATCAAAAGTTAAAGAATGAAAGTCACTTGCATGGAAATCCAATCACAATATATATTAAGAATATTTAGTCTCGATACGATCTACGTTGATCAAATTGGGGAAATCAAGATTTGGGCAATATGGAGGACAGGTTCAACAAAGTCTGAGAACGAGCATACAAGAATGGAGATTCAGGTCACAATCAAATTTAATTCAATTGAGTTCAACCCAAGATATAAATATGATAAGAAAAGGTGATCGAAGTCGATTTGGTCGTGATTAAGGAAACTAGGATTTAATGATATTGAAAACCTTTTTAGGAAAAACAAGAAAGATTTCATACGAAGGTCAGTTAATCATCTCTCTCTAATACTATCAGTTTATCATTTGCTAAATCATATTTTTTTCTCACAAGTCCCAATATGAAAATCGACCTTCATATGACTATCATCGAAATTTTATAACCTTCAGTCATCTAAACCTTTACCATGATCACCATAGACAAAATTTTTAAATTTTAAAATATTTTCCCACGAAACATACCCCTCTTATTTAGATATAAACACTTATTCATTTAATCAAATTTTCAAATTCCTTCACCTCGTTCTAAATTAGATCCGAAACCTCTAAATCCAGTTTATGAAATTCTTGAACTTGTTTAAATCGAGTCTCGTATTTACTAAACTCCAATACTACTATGTCACACAAAATTTATTCTTATTTATAAATCAACCTTCATATTTTCTTCAACGTTCACCTTCAAATATTATTCTTTTGAATTCTAAAATTTCTCCCAATCATCTAAAAATAATTCCTTGCTCCAGTCCACAACTGTCTCAAACTTCTTTGGGTCGACGGCAACACCTTCCGCTGAAACAACATGTCCAAGGAACGACACGTTGTTCATCAAAAATTTGCACTTGCTTAGTTTTGCATAAAGCTGGTTGTCTCGCAGTTTCTGAAGTACTTCTCTCAAGTGTCCGACATGAGTCTTCCTGTCTTTTGAGTAGATCAAGATGTCATCGATGAACACAACAACAAACTTGTCTAAAAATGGTCGAAACACTCTATTCATTAAATCCATAAAGGCTGCTGGAGCATTAGTCAAGCCGAATGGCATGACCAAAAACTCATAGTGTCCGTATCTCGTACGGAATGCTGACTTAGAAACATCTTCGGGTCTGATCTTCAACTGATGGTATCCTGAACGAAGATCAATTTTAGAAAACACGGTCGCCCCTTGAAGCTGATCGAATAGATCATCTATCCTTGGCAAGGGATACTTGTTACGGATGGTTGCCTTAATTCTCTGTAATCGATGCACAGCCGAATCGTCCCTTCCTTCTTCTTTACAAACAGTACTGGAGTTCCCCATGGAGATACACTTGGGCGAATGTATCCCCGATCTAGTAATTCTTGTAGCTGTACCTTTAGTTCCTTCAATTCTGCCGGAGCCATCCGGTACGGCGCCTTAGATATCGGACGAGTATCCGGAAATGTATTAATTGTGAATTCAATTTCTCTATTCAGCAACATTCCAGGTATCTCGTCCAAAACACATCGGGGAACTCTGCCACAATTTCGGTCTGATTCGAGCCTACACACTTCATTCGAGTGTCTTGGACAGAAGCGAGAAAGCCTTCACACCCTGAGTACAACATGTGCCTTGTTGTAACTGCCGATATTACCATAGGTCCTTGGAACGCCGAGTCGTATGAATAAGAGAACTCTATTTCTCCTGGTAGGCGAAACACAACTCTCTTATCCGTACAGTCGATTGTTGCATGACAGGCGCTGAGCCAGTCCATTCCCAATATGATATCGTACTCTTTGATGTCGAGTATAATTGCGTCCAAAGATAAAGTCTTGCCTCCAATTTAATGTAGCTGTCCCTACAAATCAAAGTTGCAGGCATATCTACTTTCGAAGGAGTGCTAACACACAAAGCTGTCTTTAGTTGAGTCATACAAAATTTATTTTCTGTTGCAAAACACTACAAGAAATTGTATTTTCAGCAACATAAGCAATATGTTGCGAAACGTTATATTTATGTCGCCAAAGGGTTTCTGCGACATATTTGGCTATGTCGCACGTATGTCACGGTAGCCTTGTCTGGGAAACTCTTTGGCGACATGAAATCAACATGTCGCAGACTATAGTACCTTTTGGCGACATAACATATTCCAGATTCTAAAAAATCATTTGGCGACATGTGCCTTGTGTGTCGCAGAAAGGTCATACATTGGCAACATGACACATGTCGCCAAAAGCCTAATTTATTTATTTTACTTATTATAGAAAATACTTTTTGCTACACAATTTGATGTCGCGAAAGCTAATGTAGCCAAATATAAATACACTTCTGGCTACACAATTTGATGTCGCAAAAGCTAATGTAGCCAAATATAAATACGCTTTTTGCTGTACATTTTGTTTTCACAAAAGCTAATTCATAATTTTTACATTAATTTTTATTTTCGCTTATATTTTTCAAGATAAATTTAAAGAAATTGTTTTGAAAATAACTTTAAAACATTAAAAAAATTATTCAAAGAACTTGAGAACAAAGAGCAACAAGTTACGTGAACAAAACATGAATCTAATATAATGTCTTTAAACATCTCTTAACAAAATAATCCATAATGCAATATTTTAACAACTTCAAGTGCCCATATAGTAAAAAAATGTATTTCACAAACGTACTGCATTCAAATTAGACAATTATAATGTAGACATAACACATGAATATTTGATTGACTTCCCAAAAAAATAGCCTAGCTACAATAGATCTCATGATATGAATGCCTTCCTCCCAAAATTTGCTTTTGTCAATGTGTCTATTTGATCCTGCAAACAAAACAAAAAACAAAAGAAATGTAAGTAAAACAATATATATATATATATATATATATATATATATATATATATATATCAAAAGAAAGTAATTTTAACATGGATCACACATGTTTCTTTGCCAAAATTGCAGTTCTTAGCTTTTGTCAATGTGTCTCTACATGCTTCTTTGCCAAAATTTGGCTGATGTTGACAATTATACATACAATTCCTTGAAATATGCACCATGTTTCAACATGGATCACACAATACAGGTTTCATAATGTAACTAAGTAGTCCAATTTGCGAAGCCTGGTGAAGGATCAGACAGGGATCACCATGCTTCAACACCCAAAAGAGGCTGGTTATATTGTTCTTTTGATATATACAATATACTTTTGCATACTTATATTGATGTGTTCTATTTTTTTCCAAAACAAATTCGGAACTTACTAGTATCACAATCAATGAGAGAGAATTCAAGCCTCCAAAATACAACAAAAGTTATTGAATTAAATATAAAGAATTAAATCTTGACATCTCCAATCTTTATCAGCAAGATAGTTTTTAATTATAAGCTATAAATATGTATAAGAAAATGTCAGACAAAATAGATCGAAGACCCAAAGATGTATGTTTCTCTCATCCACTGCTGTATCCTGACTAGCTAATACTATTGGTATCCCTAAACCTTTTTCACTTGTTGAAGAAAAGAAATGTAAAACATTTGCTAGAGTCAAATTTCTCATTGACATCTCCAATCCCCTTTGAAAAGTTTTGTTTCTTCAAGACTTGATGGTGGTTCTGATGGTATCATCACTAAAGATATTGTGAAGAAAATGGATGCTGATGAACAAAATCACACATGCTTGATGGTGGTTCTGATGGTATCATCAAGACTTGATGGTGGTTCTGATGTTTGTCTCATCCACTGCTGTATTCACACAGAGGTGGTGCAACAAAGCCCAAGATTCAGTTTCTCTGGTAATCCAATTACTGATGAACAAAATCACACATGCTTTGCACCATTCCAAATCCAGAGGAAATTGAAAGCACAATAATAAAATCTTGAAAGGCCCTAGGAAGAAAATAATTTATATGCTGACATGTTTCGGGAAAGTAATTTCAAAAACTATGCAATCTAAAAGAAGTTTTTCACCATATCTTATGCCAAATAGAGTATCAAATAAGAAATAGCACATTTGAAGAGTAAGGAAATTGCATATAGATTGAAAAGTAAGGTAACTGTAGCATTAAGAGATGAATTAAGTTTGATAGGAATGACTCACCTAGGATCCTTCTGGTGAATCCTCCCTACATTGATCTGACGAAAGTAATCCACATCTCAACAACACCGCTTGGAACTTCTCAAGTTTCTCGTTTTGCGCCTTAATTTGTTGTTGTTGTATCACAAGCTGTTCATTTTGTGCCTCAAGTTGTTGTTGTTGAGTTTCATTACGTTCCTTAAGTGATGATAACTCCTCTCTTAGGTTTCTCTGTAGACTAAAGATTGAGTATTGCAGGAAAACATAAAGAAGAAAAGAAATAAAAATTTCGATACCATAAGGATATTTGAAAATTCCTTCAAAGCCAAGCCACCTGGGCAGTACCCCTGTACTGCCTGGCCATGCTGCCAAGGCCAACTCCCTGCAGTGGCCAATTGGCCATGTACTAACACTGTACAACAGTGCAGTGGCCAATTGCCTGCATGCCACACTCTCCTCTAACACATCATGCACCCAAACACCCTGCTGCCAAGGGGCCAAGTAGCCCCTGCAGTGGCCAAGCCACATATACCTGTGCAACCAATGAACAAGCCAACATGGCCTAAGGCCAAGTGCCTGGACTCCCTCTCTCTAACTTCATGTGTGTACAGGCTACACTGTTTTCCCTCACTCTCCTTACTGCTCACTGACACAGGTTCACTCTCACATGTCTCCCTCCCCTCACTCTCTAACCTGCCACATTGGCACAACAACACTAAATCCTAACACAAGATACACCCACAACTTCACTGTCACCTGCACACTTTAATGTTACTCACATATGCCACCACTCTACTACACAAGTATTAGGCATGTCTTCGATGATGATAATAATGTGCCTTCTAATCTTCAAATGAAAAAGGTAATATATAAGATATGATCCACGAGTAATATGTTGTGTTTAAATTATGTTACTAACAATGCATAGTTTCAGATCTCTAAATATAGTTCAGGTGCCTGCAAAAACTAAATATAGTTCAGGTGCCTGCAAAAACTATTGTAAATATGAAATCGAGTGCAACTGTTACCGGAATAAGGAATTCCATGTATAAAATGAACTAGTGTAAACCATATAATCCGTTAATAAAAACAACATATCCCACATTACCATACAACTCTTTGTCAGGAATCGCCCATTTTAGCACTATAGTCATCATATAGATTCAACACAGCACATAGATTTTCCTTTAGCATTATAAAAAATAACAATCACTCATATTATCTAAAAGTAGTCATAGGCTCACAGTTCAAGCCTGCTCTAGAAGACAATTTCAAGTGTATCTGCTTCGATAATACCAGTAAGTGCAATAGATGATGCCCCTCCAAGGCAAAATGGAGAGTTGCATCTTAATACACTTGGTTGCATAAAACCTGAAACTCCATAAGTTTGACATCCAACTAGTTGAAACTAGAAAAGGGATCGATGACGGCATGTGCAATTTGTAAACTAATTGTTTTGAGATAATTATTTTAAAACTAATTGCAAGCATCAACAACATTTCGAGTTCAAAAATGAAATAAATGGCAGCTACATGCATGGAGGACCTGAGCTCATGGGACCCATGGAGAAATGTTCATCAGTAGCATTGTGCAACAAGAACATGGCATGCTGTTAACAGTAAAAAAGAGAGTCTCCAATTGGATTTCTAGTCTAAATGAATATTATCAATTACTACAAAATAACATAATATGAACGACTATAAAGTCAGAGATGTCCGTTACCTGTTGGATTCTGGTCATCTGTAGTAAAGACATGCCTAATATTTGACTCAATTATCACTGTGGACCTGCAACTTTTTGTCACTGGGACTCCCAAGTTCCCTGCTACCAAGTGCAGTCCCACTCTAACACTGCCTGAGTACATTAGGCATTAACCCCCCTCTCCCACTCTAACATTATAAAAAAAAATGGGTTTGGATATGAAGGTACCTGTGACTGAAACGACACTAATACTCGAATCTGCAGTAAAAGGACTGAACAAACATATATACTAAAGTAATCACAAACTCGAGCCACTACCCTCCTCATAAACTGGACTGAAACAATGGATGAAGTAGGACTGAACTCTAGATGAAAATGGACTGAACTAATATGGGCTGGTTAATAGGAAATGTGGACAGAACATGAAGGTAAATGCAATTTGTGAAACTAATACATTAATCTAGGACTGAATCTATATTGAGGACAGGAACCTTATATAAAACTGACAATTAACAGGAAACCTGACAATTAACAGGAAACCATCTTGGAAGACTTTATACAGGAACCTTATCCTTGCCAAGGTTGAACAGGAAACCTGACAATTAACAGTTCTATAGGAAGCTTGTTTTCTAGTTCCACTTTGTATATAAAACTTATGATGACAAGCAAAATTCGCCACTAAATTTTGACATTGGGTATGAACTAACAAAAATGGATGGTATTCTATGAAAGAACACATCTACAAAACCTTCCTAAATGCAAATACCATTTCAGGAAATCTGATAATGCAGGAAAAAGATGAGAAAAACAACATTCGAGCTCTAGAAATAGCATATTTAACATAACTGCTGAAACTAGCTATGTATAATTTTTGCAAATCAAGCCATGACTGAGAGAGTTCCATGTCTGGAGCTGAGTTGCTCATTGTCAACCAACAATGCTAGTGCTAATAGACTTCAAGATATTTTCATGGAAGAGAACAGCCAGAAAAGTGATGATAGTTAAGAATAGATTATGCAAATCAATCATGATAAAGACACTCCCATGTCTATAAACTGAGTTGATCATTGTAAATGCAAATGCCAGTCTACTTCAAGGTATTCTCCTCTGGGGGAGAAATAGCAAAAACACGGATGATAGTATTCAGTCTACATTCTGACTTAGTCTGAGATTATTGTTCTCATGCTCAACCCTTCTAGAGTAGTTCACAATTCACAACAACTCTGTTGTTTATTTCTAAGGACTTCATATAATCTATCAATTCGTAAAGTTCTCGACTCCAATTACCTCCCACCTACCAGGCTACCACCACACAGTGTCTGATATTTGATAAAATGACATTGTTACTTTGTTATCAGCTTTTAGTTGGTGGAATATAGAGTTTGAGCTCATTGTGTTTCTCATGTACTTAAAACTTCTAAGACCCTGTGTCGTCTATAAGATAATTGTCTTTCTTATCGTTTGGATGATGGGATAAAGTTTTATAATTATATGAGTTATTTGTTTCTATTTTAAATCTTAGAGTGATCCCAGGTTTTGAGTGTTCAACATTCTCAAAACTCAATGCAGAATTATGATGCTATTGCTGTAAATGTTTGTTACAGGTACCGATATACTCATCTCTGACTTAGATTTTTATTGTCTTTATGCTGCTATACCTCGTCTTCCTTTCTATATATTTAATTTCCTTTCTGTATACTATCCATAAAGTGTGCTGCTGTAGCACCTGGATCATCCTTTGCACAATAATGACCACTGTTTAGGCTTTTCTAGGGATCTGTCAAGCATAAGCTTTTGGTATTAGATATAAAATCCTGATCGTCGATTTCTGACTTTGTAGATCACATGAAGTGTGAAGGGACAACAATATGCCTTGTCCACGCATGGCTAAATAATTATACAGTTAGGATACAATTATCAAGGATAGGCTTTTTAGGGATCATCAACTTTTGGTTCACATGAAGTGTGAAGGAAAACCATTTCTTTATCCACAACTTGGGTCAAACATTCTACAGTTAGGATTGATTTCAAAGCCTTGAGAATTGTACAGTTAGGATTTTCGAAGTTCTAGGAACACCTCATCCTACAATTATAATTCGAGATACTAATCTTTTTCCAGATTTTGTAGCATGAGTTGTTCTATGCAACTCTGATTTATGTACTTCTAGGCCTCTCCTAGTCTAGCTGGGTCACATTCCTTACGCCAGGGGCAATCGACTTACTCTGTTGCATAACAGAAGAAGATCCAAAACTGGTAGCCAAGAGAGACTGATTGAGCTCACTCCCCATCTACTTGTCGTTAGGACTATAGAGCATATCATAAATTACATTTCAAGTTGACTCTTACATAGGACAACACATCAGTACGTCCAAAGGGATGATGTATATTGTAGGACAACAGAGCATGGGAAGTATGTGCATATGGGAAAAAGAAGGTTTGTTTAAGTTTGTATGGTTCTAAGTCTAGAAATATCAATTGTCAGTTGAGGAAGGTAGCAGTAGGATATTAGCTATAGTAAGAGGGTGCAACAGTGCACATACATTCACATAGACACTCCTAGGTCATACAATTAACTTCAATATCTATGTCTATGTATGATGACTTTGAAAAGGAACAACTTACATGGCTGGGTGGAATGTGCTTCCCACTAAGAAGGTCAAGTAAGAGGGTGCCAAAACTGTACACCAAACCCTCTGCTGCCACTCTCCCTGCCAAACAGGTTCGATGAGAAGTCAGTTTGTTTCAGAAACTTAGGTGATACTTTTCAATACAAAGCACATTGCATAATAGAGGGAAAATTTCTTGACAAATTGACATGCATTGCATCACCTATAGATAGACAATTGTCGAGAAAAAAAGAGGGAAGCAGAACAGCTTTGCAAAGACATCTTCCATCTACTTTCAAAAGCTTCCCAAAGAATGAACTAGCTTATCAAAAAAAAAGTATAAGCTGCAAGAACCTCGTGGAAAAAGTAAGGGCTTTGGAAATTTTCAAACAACTGAAGAAGAAAAAAATATACAATCCAAACTTCCAGCTTTTTTGGCAAACATCAATGGGTTAAAACTTGAGAGAGTTAGCCTTATACACTGATTGTCAATAAAATACCTAATGCTGGGTTTCACATCTTTACCATTTGCAAGTAAGGAAATAAGGTGGTAAAATACCTAATGCTGGGTTTGAACTTAGAGAAGGTTTAATAGTGCAACCATCCTTACAAGATTCCAGGAGTATTTTCCTGGCCCACATGTCAGTGAGGCACCTCGTGGTTTCCCAGATTGCAGTCTATGAGATTTAGAGGTCACGACGAAATCTTAACAGCACTTGAACCATCTGTTATCGAGACATTATCGATTATTAGGTTTTCTATTTTTGAATTTTTATTATTTTTATTTTAATATCAATCTTGTATACATAATGTTTAAAATATGAAATTGTTTGCTTTGTGATTTTTTTATTTGTCATAACAAGAGAAATATTTTCCATTGACCATTTCCTAAACTATAGCTCTTTCTCAATGGAAAAAATAGTAACCATTTTCCAATGTGGGTTTCTCTCTTTGTATCGACACGGACACAGATACTTCATAAATATATAAATAAATTTACAAAAATAAAAAGGAAAATAAAACCAAAAATCATGCCATCGAGATATACATAAATCTGGAAATCAAACCCTAATCTATCAACTAACATGGTATCCAAATCAAACCCTAACAAAATTGATTGAGAGAGAAAAACCCTAACAAAATCAAACCTAACAAAATTGAAGTAGAGACATCATTTCCATATATATATATATATATATATATATATATATATATATATATATATATATATATATATATATATATATATATATATAAAATAAACGTCGATCATATTCTCAACCCTATGGAAATTAACATACTAAGAATATTAGGGAAGAACTCACCACCAATGGGAAGGATCTCGAATATTGGAAGGAGGGAGGGCCGCGGGAGAGAACTCCCTGGGAAGGCTCGCGGGAGAGAACAGAGAAGCCGACTGGGAACGCCGCGGGAGAGAAGTACCCCCTGGGAAGGCTCGCGGGAGAGAACAGAGAAGCCGACTTTTGGTTTTTTTTTAGTTTGTTTTTTCTTTTCTTTTGAAGGGTTATGTTTGACAACTTTTATTAGGTTGTGATTCAATTAAAAAATTATATGTGTATTTCCCTACATAACTTTATGTCGCGGAACCTAAATATCTTTCCGCGACAGAGGAATGTTTGTTGCTGAACATATGTTACCTTTCTGCGACATGAGGACGTATGTTGCTGAACATATGTTACCTTTCTGCGACACGTGTATGTCGCAATATGTAGAACAAATTTGGCGGGTCTAATTTTTTGTTTCCCTCCAATAAATTTTGTGTGGATTTCGCGACATACTGATATGCATGTCGCCAATACATGTAAAAAATAGCTTTTAGAGACATAATAGCCCCTATGTGGCTAAAACATGTTGCTAAAAATGCAATTTCTTGTAGTGAAATCAGAAGAGATAAAGCAATGAGTAGCACCATAATCAAAAAGTACTCTTGCAGGTATGCCTTTGTACAGCAACATACCGGTTATAAAATTCTCTGCGGTCTGGGCCTCTGCCTGAGTCAGGGCATAAACCCTTGCTTGCCCACCTTGTTGTTGATTCGATGCATTCCCAGTTGGAGCTGGCAAGGCTGGTGGCGCTTGGCCACGATTTTGGTTGTTATGTTGGCCCCGGTTCTGATTATTGTTATGCCCACGATACTGATTGTTTCCTCTGCCTCTACAGTCAACTGCCCTGTGACCTATACCTCCACATTTGAAACACCCAGCACGACAGTCCTCAGTTTTGTGCCCCCACCTGTTGCATTTATTACAACATGGCAACTGCTGTTGAGGTCCCTTGTTATCCCCTGTGTTGTGACGCTTAGGTGCGTCATTTCTTCCCGCCGACCAAGGTCATTTCTGGTTATTGCCTTGGTAGTTCTGTGTCGTCCTACGACTAGTCGATCGATGAAATCTCTCCATCTCGAGAGCTATTTCGTACGCCTCTCTGTATGACATACACTTCCGACTTAGAACATCCTGCTCCAAGCCCTCATTCAAGCCTTGTACAAATCTTCCTCGCTTGGCATCGTCATTCGGTACCATGTACCCAGCGAATGCGACTCTCTTCAAAAACTCTGTCTCGTAGTCATGCACTGACATACTGCCTTGTCGAAGTGCAATGAACTTATTCTCTTTTTGTTGACGGACAGCAGGTGGAATGAATTGGGTAATGAAAGCCTGCTTGAAGGCCTCCCAAGACATCTTCATATCCTGACTATTTTCGCAAAGTGCCTATCTCTGCGAAATCCACCATTCCTGGGCCTTGAGACGAAGTTGTACAGCGGTACACTCCACTCTCTTACTGCCCTGAATCTCTAACATTCGGAAATAGCCCTCCAGTGTGTTCAAGAAGCCCATCACCTCATCTGGCTCCTCTTTCCCATTAAATTCAGACGGGTCGCAGCTCTTAAATTCAGAGAACTTGAAGCTCGGTCTCTTCCGTGTCGGCGTTTCAGATTTCTCTGCCGGCACTTCCACGGTCTCGATTGCTGCGGCCTTTGCAGAAATATTGGAATCGGCCGTCAGTTTGGTGACAATCTGACTTAGACTATTCACTTATTTTTGTTGATCATCCAGCTGCTCCTGAAACTGATACTGAAGCTGCTCTTGAAGCGCACGATGTTGAGCTTCGCTCTGCTTTCTCTAAGCCTCTATTTGCTTAATCAGTTTCTCAATTGGGTCAGACGATGAATTCGTCTTTGCGCTATCACCCTTGGTCATTCTACAACAAAGAAATAATTCCATTAGCACTCATAAAATATTTATGGGCTTATTGTATGGAACATTATTTTATGCCAGCGCTATCGACACCATCAATCGAGAAAATTTGCATCAAGACTTCCTTTTTGAAAAATATTTTTAAAATCCGAGGATTTGAAACCGTTCTCTGATACCAACTTGTCACGTCCCGATTCGGGGAATCGCTCGCTTTGCTTCGATTCACGCCGAATCGATCGTCCTCGCTAAGGCGTGATGCCGTACAAGTATGGAGTTGTACTTGTACAAGGCTAAAACATGCACATTTATATCATTTTTGAAACATTTGAAAATAAGCCACAGTTGCGGAACATTGAGACACAATAGGAAGAAGAAATACTCATTTTATTCATAATTGTAGTCAGAATACAACTTTTCTCGATAATATTTGAAATGTCATTCCGGCTACATTGATTCATGAAAAGAAGTACAACTGATAGGCTTCCATGAAATAATTTCCCGTTCCATACATCATGCCCCTTTAGTACTTTGAAATATAAGCAGCTATCTTTGAAAACTCCGCAATACTTTGTGCGTCTTTTAGGGAAAACAACTTGAAAGGAAACAGCAGTTCAGAAAGCTTAGTTGCGAGGTGCGCCCGAGCCTTCTCCAATACCTGTGGAGAAGGGGTCAGCAAATTATAACAATGCACTGGTGAGCCCCGTTGGCCCTGTAATGCCCCGCTTCGTACGGTGCATTATGCTGAGTCGTTGACTCGAAGAGTTGCGTTGACCCGATTACGTATCGATGCGAATCGATACAAAGTGCTAAGTTGTCCCGAGCAATGCATCGAACTAAGTCGATGCGAAGAGTTGCCTTGTCCCGAAAGAATGCATCAAGTTGAATCGATGCGAAGCGCCGCGTTGCCCCGAAGGATGAGTGCGTTGAATCGACTCGAAGATTCTAAGAATCGAATCGACCAAGGCGTAAGTCCGAATCGATGCAAGTATTGATTTTAGTTTGTTTCGTGTGCAGGTTATACTTTGACGGAAAAATATTATTGGTCGATCTTTTGACATATTTAGTAAGGGGTCCGCAAAATCAAATCGTCGCCTTGCGACGGGCCGAGACTTGGGCACGCTAAGGCAAATCGGACATATAACTCAATGAAGCACGAAGTGCTCGAATGGCTAAGTCAGGAGAGTGGCCGTGCAACAAAGTTATGAAATCGAGCCGCATCGGCTCGGCAAAACGACAAAGGCGAATCGACTCAAGGTGGGAGGATTGACTTCTTTTTACTCCTTCATTCGATAAGTCAAATATATCATTGTATGCTAAGTTAACCTATCGACGCCACGGGCGTGGTCCGATCAGAGATAAATCATAGTGTGAGTCGAACACTAAGTTAGAACAATTGAAATAAAACGTGCATCAATATGCACGAGTCGCTATGGAACATCGGATATAGCAAAGGCGAGCACCTCGGTACGCAAGCCGCAAGAACATGATAACTGTACTCGGCGAGTGCCTTAGTGTACGAACCATACCGTGCCTTTGCTGCATGAGTTAGAACGGCTAGAACATTGAAAGACAATAGGCGAGCGCCCTAGCGTGCAAGCCCCGAACATTGAATGCTATGTTATAGAACAGGGAAATACGGTCGAAACGTGCCTACGTGCACAGGATAATAAAAGATGGCTTCGTTGCGAGAGAATACAGTTGTGGCATGAATGTGGCAGAACTGTCGGATATGACATGGTGCCTCGAAAGGTATTCGAGACCTTCGGGTCATTCGGTTGACGAGCATTGAGTTGAGGCACGATGCCATTGAATCATTGAAACGAAGTATGAAACGTGAGAACATAGAAAGTTAACGGAAGAAATACGAGATGATAAAAGTCTGATTCCTGGACTCAAGGCTATGCTTGGTTGTTTGAATGATAGTGTGTTGCATGGTCGAATGGAATGGACTTGAGATAATTGCGATGATATCTTCCGTGCACGGAACGTTTCCTCCGAACGGGCGCACCGGGGCACCGGGACCGTTCGGCCTAGGAGGGATGATAATCTTTGATAGGCGCACATCTGCGAAGTTCGATTAGCACTCGGCCGTAAATGTGAGAAGCCGTAAATAATGGTCACGCGGTAAGTTTCGGTTATTGGGATAGCAACCCAACTCGTGAAATGCCGGGCTACCCAAACACGAGAGAGAAAAGAAGGAGAGAAAAGAAAGTAAGGAAAAATAAAGAGAAACTCCTTTAGTCCATTCCGGCACGGATACGCCCACTACCCTCATATAGTTAAGGAACGATGGATTGAAAGTGTAGGCGCGTATGCGTCCCGCATAGAGATCCTGCTTAGAGATGCACAATAACATGACAGGGAAGGATTACGGCATATTCACCTTGCGTCGGTGCAAGGGCGAGTGCGTCGACTTGGTAAGTCGCGCCACGAATCAAACACGAGATTGCTTGTTTGCTTGCCTATTAAATTCGATAACATGCTACTATATAACATGTATTACGCTTTCGAAGATGCCATTAAATTGACCCTAAGGAGAACATAGCAAGATCATAAGCTAAGTTGCATGATTCTACATAAATATTAAAATGTCAGTTTGGAATAATGATCTTTGCTTCAGAACATGCGAGGACGAACGTATGATCCCCCACCAGCTTCATGCAGGGTGCAGGGAGATGGATTACTCACGGCGAAGCGTTGCTTGAACGTGTTAAGGCTTGAAATGCCGAAGCGCATTGAAGCGTGCTATTGCATTGATGCTCGGACTACGCAGATGGATTGATGCGGCCGAGATATAGAAGGCATGATGTATGGAACGGTAAAATCCTTTGTGGACAAGAGAGAACCTGAGTGTTGTAGCCAATCTGGCAAATATTGTTAGGCTATCGAAAGCCATTGTAATCTCAGTTTCAGATATCAATAAAGAGAATTGTTTCGTATACTCTGTTTCCTTTCGTTGTTAATATCGAATCAAAAGATAACCATTTGAGAACTTGTCATCTTGCCTTGCACGAGCGTAACTCCAGGCTCGTGCGGCATCACGCCCCCTGCGAGGACGATGATTCGGGTGATTCCGGGTCGGGGCGACAAATTGGTATCAGAGCTCTAGGCTCAATTTTCTCTGGACGCTCGCTTCATTTCAATTCGAAAAGTTCCCCCCACCACTTGATATCACTCTTGACTCTACTCGATGCCGCACTGGATGTTCTATACAATAAGTCTAATACAAATTGTGTAATTTTGTCGCATGTGTTTTGGAAATTACACGATGTTTGCTATGAAAGTCGCGAAGGGTATATTACATTGAATGCAACGAGCCGTAAAAATGTTAGTTGCTGTAAGCGCAACAAATTGTGAAATACGATTTGGGATATTGTTGTTGCAATATAACATGTTGAAAGAGGAATAAAATGATGCACGAAGTGCAATGAGTAATAGTGAATATGCGTTAAAATGAAAGTGAGAAGTGATAAGCCAATACCGAATGTGTTAAATGGATTGTGCATTGACTTGGAAAGTCGAAAGTAATTCGTTGCACGAGGTACGGTAAATATCGGAAATGATCGTTGCACGATGTGCAACGCGCATTGGAAGTAAAATCATTGCACGTGGAGCAACGCATATCAAATTAATTGTTGCACGAAGTACAAAGGAAATTGGAAATGAATCGTTGTACAAAGTGAAATGAAAGTGTCGAAAAAATCATAGCACGATGTGCAACGCGTATCGAAAGTAAAATTTGTTGCACGGGTGCGACGCATATCAGATAAATTGTTGCACGAGATGCAATGTAAGGAAAGAATTGAATTCATAAATCGATAGAACGAATCGTTCGGTTGTACACCAAACTTATGTTGGCAAACGAGAACATTGACCGAATCGTGTCGGATTTTGAATCAAAGTTACGGTTGTGATCAAGCACGATCACTGCGGAAATCGTGAGTCGGAAGAGATCGTTGGTTTACACTAAGTGTAGCGCGAGGGAAATGGCTTGAATTCCGAGTGGTATATGCCATACCACGTAGGTGATGAATGACTCGATTTCGAGTGGTATATGGTATATCACTTGTGCGATGAATTGCGTCGACGCGTTGTGAGAATTGCGGAAAAATTGTCCGCAACGGACGGGGGAGTACCGAGACTCGATTGAAAATTTGTATGGCGATATGTTGATGCAAGTTTTCTTCGAAAATCGGTTGGGACGATAAGGCGAGACTTATATCGATGAACGATACGCCGGACGAAAGTTATAAGTTGGTCGGACGACCGAGACTAGCGAAACGATTATGCCTTGACGCAATAATCGGATCGACGGGAAAGGGATACTCGAGCTTACAAATCGCACGACTTGCGATCTCGGTAGAAATGTTGGGCGAGACGAATCGAATCGCACGACTTGTGATTTCGATAGGAATATTAGGCGATACGAATTGTATTTGTATCGCACGAATTGCAACTTCGGTGAAGAGTTGGTTGGCGTGAGTAATCGTGCCTAAGAAATAGTTGGTTACGCTACGGCGACACTCATTTGAGTACGACTGGAAAATACGCAAAACTTAGAGGGCGTGATCGTATAACTCGAGGGTTCGATGTTGGATAAACGGTAACTCAGTTACACGATCAAAGTATAGCAGGATGCGGCGATTCAGAGAACGAGTGGATGCATATGAAAAAGTTTGTTGCGAACTTGGATGTATGCGATGCGAGTTAAGTTGACGTTGAAACAGATTCGAAGTCGACCCTCTTGCTATCGAAATTGATATGAACTATCAAGATCGATATGCAAGAAAACATAAGCACGATGTGAGAATACAAAATGGAGTGCGCCTTGCGCTATCAAAATTTTTAGTAAGGATATGAGAATGAAAGAACTTGGTTGATCGTAAATTTTGTGATCGATCAAAGACGAGACTATAAGTCATCGACGATTTCTCGATGCGTATAGCATCTCGTGTGTCGATCCGTAAATAAGATAGACTCGAACTCGATGCGAGTAGATGTTTCGTAAATTGCAGAATCATCGACGATAGTGCATGACTTGACTCGGAGGATAGTTGCGTATCAGTTATGCCGATAGAAACGGTTTTGTCCGAAATTGGGTAGTCACATAGAATTGTCGAAACGTGATTTGGCTCCGAAATAAGATATAGCATAGTTCGTAGTAAACTGTCCTTCGGTGATGATCCACAATTATCGAGCGTAGCTTCGGGGCAGCTGACCCTAGAAGACTTGACCGCCAAATCGAATTGAATGTTGCAGATCGTAAGATAACCCATGCGATATCGCATATGAGATTGCATCGATAACAAATACAATGTGGTGCATATTGACGATAAGTTTAGGCGATCGAGAATTGTTGGAACAACTTTCGATTGAGAATGGTATAGTTAGATTTGAGTATTCGTCGGATGAATATTTGAATAGTTATGTTGGTCGATGAACAAACTAGAAAATTCACCAACGAACTTGAAGATTCGAATAGGCGTTTGCGAGAATCGTGCTATACATGAGAGGGGACGATAAAGAAATGACTTACGAGTAGTACCGTTAGATTCGGATTCACCTCGCAATTGAGCTTGCGTGAATCGAAACTATATTCGTTGTTGCGAGACGGGTAAGTTGGAAAGTTGGCTAGTAAATTCCTACTCGTTAGGAATCGAATGTAAGGCGTATCGTAAAGACCCTCGTGTCAAGGCGATCGTTGTCTTGAGCACCGTCGCCTTGATGTAAACTATTGAGTCGGATAGATTGTGGCCTTTGTGCAATGTCAATTTTAACTTGCTCGGAAGGATTCGAGCACGATGCCTAGGTAAGTAACCTGGCGGACGTAGTCCTGAATGTTGATGCTTTTGCAAGTCAACAAAAAGAATCATGTCGAGATAGGATACGAAGTGAAACATCAGAAATCGTTGGATAGTGACGCCGAACGCAAGGCATTACGGAGACTCGTTGTGATCGGATGCGCGACGGCTTGACGTAACGCGTAAGAATTGATAGTCCCGATGAAACATACAAAGCAAGAAATGCGATTTTTGAATCGCATCGTGTATCTTGAATTTTGTTGGCGAATCGCGTATGTATCAATATGTATGTGCGCTAGAATTGCGAGAACAAGTAATAGAGCCAAGTTCGATCAAGAATACAGATGACAAGTAATAGAGAATGAAAAGTTACGTGTTTGCATTGTTCCGATATCTTACAACTGAGCTTGGCTGAAATGCATATATTGGTGGGACGCCTAAAATATGTGTATGATTCTGAACTAAGTTGTACGATCCAAACGATAGTGAGACGAGATCGTAGAACGATCTAATGAAACCCTTGAAAATTTAGTATTGGTTTCGGTTCGGGACGAACCTTATTTTGAGTGGTATATTCTGTAATGCCCCACTCCGCACGGTGCATTATGCTGAGTCGTTGACTCGAAGAGTTGTGTTGACCCGATTACGTATCGATGCGAATCGATACAAAGTGCTAAGTTGTTCCGAGCAATGCATCGAACTAAGTCGATGCGAAGACTTGCCTTGTCCCGAAAGAATGCATCGAGTTGAATCGATACGAAGCGCCGCGTTACCCCGAAGGATGAGTGCGTTGAATCGACTCGAAGATTCTAAGAAATCAAATCGACCAAGGCGCAAGTCCTAATCGATGCAAGTATTGATTTTAGTTGGTTTCGTGTACATGTTATACTTTGACAGGAAAATATTAGAGGTCGATCTTTTGACATATTTAGTAAGGGGTCCGCAAAATCAAATCGTCGCCTTGCGACGGGCCAAGACTTGGGCACGCTAAGGCAAATCGGACGTATAACTCAATGAAGCACGAAGTGCTCGAATGGCTAAGTCAGGAGAGTGGCCGTGCAACAAAGTTATGAAATCGAGCCGCATCGGCTCGGCGAAACGACAAAGGCGAATCGACTCAAGGTGGGAGGATTGACTTCTTTTTACTCCTTCATTCGATAAGTCAAATATATCATTGTATAGTAAGTTAACCTATCGATGTCACGGGCGTGGTCCGATCAGAGATAAATCATAGTGTGAGTCGAACACTAAGTTAGAATAATTGAAATGAAACGTACATCAATATGCACGAGTCGCTATGGGACATCGGATATCGCAAAGGCGAGCGCCTCGGTACGCAAGCCGCAAGAACATGATAACTGTACTCGGCGAGTGCCTTAGTGCACGAACCATACCGTGCTTTGCTGCACGAGTTAGAACGGCTAGAACATTGAAAGACAATAGGCGAGCGCCCTAGCGCTCAAGCCCCGAACATTAAATGCTAAGTTATAGAACAGGGAAATACGGTCGAAACGTGCCTACGTGCACGGGATAATAAAAGATGGCTTCGTTACGAGAGAATACAGTTGTGGCATGAATATGGCGGAACTGTCGGATATGACATGGTGCCTCGAAAGGTGTTCGAGACCTTTGGGTCGTTCGGTTGATGAGTATTGAGTTGAGGCACGATGCCATTGAATCATTGAAACGAAGTATGAAACGTGAGAACATAGAAAGTTAACGGAAGAAATACGAGATGATAAAAGTCTGAGTCCTGGACTCAAGGCTATGCTTGGTTGTTTGAATGATAGTGTGTTGCATGGTCGAATAGAATGGACTTGGAATAATTGTGATGATATCTTCCGTGCACGGAACGTTCCCTCCGAACGGGCGCACCGGGGCACCGGGACCGTTCGGCCTAAGAGGGATGATAATCTTTGATAGGCGCACATCTACGAAGTTCGATTAGCACTCGGTCGTAAATATGAGAAGTCGCAAATGATGGTAGGCACACGGTAAGTTTCGGTTGTTGGGATAGCAACCCAACCCGTGAAACGTCGGGCTACCCAAACACGAGAGAGAAAAGAAGGAGAGAAAGAAAGTAAGGAAAAGTAAAAGAAAAACTCCTTTAGTCCATTTCGGCACGGATACGCCCACGACCCTCATATAGTTAAGGAACGATGGATTGAAAGTGTAGGCGCGTATGCGTCCCGCATAGATATCCTGCTTAGAGATGCATAATAACATGACAGGGAAGGATTACGACGTATTCACCTTGCGTCGGTGCAAGGGCGAGTGCGTCGACTTGGTAAGTCGTGCCACGAATCAAACACGAAATTGCTTGTTTGCTTGCCTATTAAATTCGATAACATGCTACTATATAACATGCTTTATGCTTTCGAAGATGCCATAAAATTGACCCTAAGGAGAACATAGCAAGATCATAAGCTAAGTTGCATAATTCAACATAAATATTAAAATGTCGGTTTAGAAAGATGATCTTTGCTTCAGTACATGCGAGGATGAACATACTGATCCCCCACCCTTCATGCAGGGTACAGGAAATGGATTGCTCGCGACGAAGCATTGCTTGAACGTGTTAAGGCTTGGAATGTCGAAGCGCATTGAAGCGTGCTATCGCATTGACGCTCGGACTACGCAGCTGGATTGATCCGGCTGAGATATAGAAGGCATGATATATAGAACGGTGAAATCCTTTGTGGGCAAGAGAGAACCTGAGTGTTGTAGCCAATCTGGCAAATATTGTTAGGCTATCGAACGCCATTGTAATCTCAGTTTCAGATATCAATAAAGAGAATTGTTTCGTATACTCTGTTTCCTTTCGTTGTTAATATCGAATCAAAAGATAACCATTTGAGAACTTGTCATCTTGCCTTGCATGAGCGCAACTCCAGGCTCGTGCGGCATCACGCCCCCTGTGAGGACGATGATTCGGGTGATTCCGGGTCGGGGCGTGACAGACCCACTCAGCTAAACCAACATTTTATTAATGACACGCATTTTAAAGATATGAACTTATTAGGGACAGGCAACATTTAGAGTAAATCACAATTCAAATGACATGGTATTTCATGAAACCATGTTTACTTTACCATTGGCCGAATCCAGCTTTCCTGCCTAAGATACAGGATAATAATAATATACTTACCGCCCCTGCATAAGACATTGATTAGCATACATCCTTACAACATGACCACTGGTGGTTATGCACCATGTCGACGTGCCATTTAGGACTTCGTATTGGTATGCGGTTGACCATTCAACGGGTTACGAGCCCGAATGAAGGTTTCGATACCGTGCTACCAAAGCACTAATTCCTCCTAGGCTGACTCGATCCCACCGCCGCAGGTACCGTTCGAGGAAGTCCTTGTATACAAGTACGTCTATGGTCATACGAATGTGTGTCCGACTCGATAAACATTGTGTGCATAGAATATTAAGTACTAAGCAACATGTTTATTCCCAACATTTCATATCTCATCATCATAGGCATCAATTATCTCAATTCAATGTTCAAGCGACAAGCACAATCTCAATGTTGTTCACAGTGTAATCAATTCTTTCAATGTTCAAGGGACTAGCATTCATTTCAATGTTCTATGGACTAGCCTTTATTTCAATATTCAATATTCAATCTCTAACTTCTTAGTGGTATTGACTTGTGGCATTAGCAACTTGATATCGATCAACGGATGTTGCAAAACAATTATTTAGTTGGCATGAAGGAATAGCGAGAGGGACAATACCACCACAGAGATCCACACTCACTAAATTAGAGAATTGCCGAAAGAGAGGAACACTTGTACGCTTAGTCTTCCGTCACGCGTCAGTCTGCATTGGCACCAAAAGTTTGGTTAATAATCCGTCTCGTTGTGTTCTCTTCTCTCAGAATTCTTAAGAATGAATGCTATGCAATCGATGAAAATGGGCAAGAATTAAATCATCAAAAATCGTTCAGAAAAGCATCCATTAAAACCAAGCAACAAAACCAGCAGCAAAACATCCAGAGAAACTCTTGGACGCATTTCAAGAGAAACCAATCCATTAGTTGGAAAAGTTCTTATGCACTTTTCCGTGATCGATTCGGTGCCGACGGTAAGTTTTCCCAATACTCGGTTCCGACTGAGTTAGCCAAGCCACAAGCCTTACATAGTGAACCGCTAGGAGCGGGACACTACACATTGGAGTGCATATAGGCGAGACGGACACGAGAGGTTGTTCATCCTCGCGTTCGACATCAAGAAGGAGAAGTTCGAACCATCCAGACCGATGCCTCCGATTTTGACTCCCTGCCATGGTGCTCGCTATATGGACGTCAAGGAGTGGAGAGGTCACATTCATGTCGGGGTTCAGTATCAAGTGTTGAGTCATGGCGATGTCGAGGTATAGATGCTGGAGGACTACGTAAATCGTGGATGGACCAAGATATGCTTCTTCTACGTCCAAGGACACGGTACGACGCTGTGTCGAAATTCGTTTGATGAAAGAAAACTTGCAGCAATTAAGGACGGGAAGATTTGGTTGAGATCGACGTATATAGGGAAGATTTTTTGTTACGATGTTAAGAGCAAGACATTGCGTGAGATCCATTCATCGTGGGCATCCTCGACTGGATGGAACATTTACATTGAAAGCTTGATCTCGCCAATGAAACTGTTGCACAATCTCAGTAGGAGATGACAGCATTAAGCTCATCAATTTGGTTTGCTTACTATTTTTTTCTCTATTTTTTTCAAATTTGTATTAGCTGGGTATTTTGCTGGAACTGAATTTTCCTTTTTATATATGAGCATTTCTGTGTGATCATCTAAAATGAATAGTCTTCATATTGATATATGTTCCTCAATGTCTCATTTAATATATATCTTGTTGGCCCATAAAATGAAAGAGAAGTACTCTGATGGAGAAAACTACTTATACAAGCAACTAGCCGCCAAAGTTTATTAAGAGGTGGATCTCACAATCCTGTGTGTTCCCTTGTTCAAAGTGTAGTGTCTTTATATAAGCAAAGAATGCAACAATTGGAAACTAAAAAACATGAACTAATGGCTCCTAAATACATGCTCAACCACTCAACCTTCACAATCAAAGCAAAAGACCAGGTAACCAATTGAACGGCAAACAATAGGATTAAGTCTAACAAATCGCCCCCTAATCATGTTGTAAGGAATTCACCTCTACGATGTCGAGTTTCTGCCTCATCTCAAAAGGGCAAAAGACAATTGGAGTCAAGTGGATATACAAGGCTAAGAAGAATGCTAAAGGAGAAGTTGAAGAGGTACAAGACAAGATTAGTTGCAAAAGGCTACAAGCAAAGAGCAGGCATCGACTATGATGAGGTATTTGCTCCCGTTACTCAATTGGAGACTATAAGGTTGATAATTTCTTTAGCGGCTCAAAATAAATGGAAACTTAACCAAATTGACGTGAAATCGGCTTTCCTAAATGGTACTCTTGAAAAAGGAGTCTATGTGGAGCAACCCATGGGCTACGAGGTAAAATGACAAGAAGATAAAGTCTTAAAATTAAAAAAGGCCTTGTATGACTTGAAGCAAGCACCAAGGGCATGGTATAGTAGAACTAATAAATATTTTCAAGATAATAACTTTGTTAAATGTCCACTTGAACATGCCCTCTATGTCCACTTGAACATGCCCACTTGAACATGCCCTCTATGCCCACTTGAACATGCCCTCAAAGTTATTTGAAGAGTTCAAGAGAGCTATGACAAAGGAGTTCGAGATGACCGACATCGGCCTTATGTCCTTCTACCTTGGTATTGAAGTAAAGCAAACCGAAGATGGTGTCTTCATCTCCCAAGAAAGTTATGCAAAAGATGTCCTCAAGAAGTTCAATACTAGTGATTGCAAGCCCATAAGCATGCCCGTGGAATGTGGAATCAAGTTATCGAAGCATGAAGAAGGCGAAAGAGTTAATCCCACACTTTTCGAAAGCCTGGTTGGAAGCTTGCGCTACTTGACATGTACAAGACCATATATTCTACATGGAGTTGGACTCATTAGCCGCTATATGGAATCACCAACAACTTCCTATTTGAAGACCGCCAAGAGGATTCCTCACTACATCAAAGGTACACTTGACTATGACCTACTTTACTTATCTTCCAATGATTTCAAGCTTGTCGGATATAGCGATAGTGATTAGACTGGAGACTTTGATGGTCGAATGAGTACTAGCGGATTCATGTTTCTTATGGGAGATACTGCTTTTACATGGAATTCGAAGAAGCAATCAATTGTGACACTATCAACATATGAGGCCGAATATGTAGCCTCTACGTCATGTGTTTGTCATGCGATTTGGCTTAGAAGTCTAATGAAGGACTACAAGAGGAGAGCCAACGAAGATCTATATATGGATAAGTTTGGCTATTGCTTATGGGGAATAGTTCTCTTTTTTTCCTTTCATATTATTTTCTGTGTCGGGTGTGTGCAGAGCTAAGTTCTTAACATCATCCACGTACTATGTGGGACTTGCTATTTTTTAAAGTTTTTATAATTACTAGTTATTACTGATTACGAGTAAAAATATTGCAGTTTCTATGAGTATTTACTCAAGGCTTGGATACAAGGGAACAAAACTGAAACACTGAAGCATTACAGGTAAATGCCATTCCTTAGCTTGAATTCCTCTCTGTAAAAATACTGCAGTTTCTATGAGTAAAAATGTTGCAGTTGCTATGACTGTTTACTCAAGGCTTTTTAGCTTGACTTCCTCTCTATTATAAAATTTTTCTATTGCAGCTTGCTTGGACGTGCTATAACTTCTATCAATCATCTCCCACAAAATGCTCATGATATATTAATTTTGCTTTCTATTTTTGTTGTTATGTTGGGTTCAAGGATGTAAGTTCTTGGTTCCCTAATTGAGTACCACGACCCTACATCAGTTTGTTTATGGGCGATTTGAAAAGCTAGGAACTTGTTAGTCTTTGAAGAAAAGGCTCTAAACATTTCGGGAATATTGGAAAATTCTCATCTATCCTATCAGGAATATTCATCATTCACTCCTATGCATGCTCATTCAATGACTATGTCTACTGCTAATCAGGCTTGGTGTCCACCGTACCTGGGTTCTTTGAAATGCAACTTTGACAGAACTTTTGTAAATGGGGAAAATGAGTTATGCTACCGTGATTGGCAATGAGCATGGACTCTTTCAAGGTGGTGTTGCCTCTGCTTGTTGGGGGTGGATATCCACTTGAGTTTGAAGTGAAAGCTTTACAACTGGGTTTAAATTTCTGCTTATCAAAAGGATTTAAATTTGTGGTATTTGAAGGAGACTCAAAAGTTATCATCAACCTTGTAAAGAACAAACTTATTCCGTGGAAGATTAGACTTATTTTTTTAGAAAATTTGGGATATTTGTGGCTTCATGACAATGTTTCTCCTTCGTAACAAAGGCTTCCTTGTAAGTAATTTTCACACAATGTATTGAGACAAACATTATATAAAATTACCACAAGCTTCTCACAAAATGCTCTGTAACAACAATTTTTTACAATAAGCTTAAGCATGTCACCCACCAAAACAAACAATATGTAATAGTTACTCACTACAATTTTCTTGACGGTTTTTCCCCGTCAAGAAAGGGGTATCTTGACGGTTGTGGATCCGTCCAGTAGGTCGGAGTCAAGAAAAGACCCCCCTTTTCTTGACGGTCGCTGACAAGGCTTTTCTTGATGGTTTTTGGCTGTCATATGAAATATTTTTGTTGACTATTTTTAGCCGTCAAGATAGCAGTTTGGAGAAACCGTCAATATAGGTGAAAACTTTTCTTGATTCCGGCCTAAATGACGGCTATTAGCCGTCAAGAAACCGTCAATGAAAAGAGCAGTTGCAGCAAGATTGAGTTAAATGTTGACGTTTTATAACCGTCAAGAGAAGCTGAATTTTGTATAGCCAAAATTCCATTTATAATTATATTTTTTTCCATTTATAATTATATATAATGAATCAAACACACATAATTTCAATAATCCAGAAGATATACATACATCAATAACTACAAGACCCAAATTTTATATTAAAAACTGTATATTGTTCATACACCACAAACTTTCAACACATCCAACACATGTCCAACAACAAACATCCAACACTTGTCCAACCACAAACTATCCAACCGAAGCATGTAGTTTCCATACATTTTAAACATCCAAAACTGATAATTATACAAATAAAACCAAAATATGTAACAAACCCGGCATGATTGTAAGCTTGAACTCTTGTGATATGGATATGGGTGTAACTTGGGATCGGATAAAGATCTTGTATCGATAGGACTAGGTTCAGGTTTGGATACGTACCCATCGTCGGTAGTGGGTAGACTGCCCTGGATAGAGGTCGAGTTGCTCGTCACCTACAAGCACCTTCTTGACACTTCTGTTTACTCTTGCTTCTGAACTCCCAAGTGCCCAAATTTTCCTGCACAAGTAACAATCAAGATTCAAGATACCGATGTGTATTAGTAATTGAATTATATATGTATACAAAGAACATTTGGGGAAGTGCCTAAATTTTTCTTCACAAGTAAAGGCCATCAAGATGCCGATACGTATCAGTAATTGAAGAAAAATGTTCGAAAATGGTCATGAACCTATTGGACATTTTTCTTCAGTATTTGAATTATGTATACAAAGAAACATTTGAGGAAAGCGAGTAGAAATTTTCAGTTTCCACAAGTTCACATGAGGATGTACAACTCAGTTAAGATGCTAACGATTTAGCTCAACTCTTCATAGAAATGAAGCACATGTTGTAAGAAGAAGAAAATACTGATATTACAAACATTTCAATATTGTGTAAAGCTCTCACACTAAAAGAGTTCTCCATGCCTTGGCCACCACGAGAATACTCTATTTTTGTCTTTAAAGCCCTCTCGTTTCACATACTCTGTTTCCATCCAACTAATTCCAAAACTTACCATATTCCAATAGCTACAATACATATTTTCTTCTTAATAACAAGAACTCTCTACCACAAATTGTTGAATATGCAAAATTTATATTAACAAAATGAGGCTTAGGTCCATTTATTATAAGAGGATTTTTCGAGCAGAAGTCTCTAAGAGGATTTTTTTTTTTAGATCGAGGAAAAGTTTGCTGGATTTCTTCAACCAAATGTCAACAAATATAAAAAGTTTGAAAAAATTACTATAATGACAGTCGAAAAAATCGCGCCAATTTTTTCGCACATATATTAGTTGACGGTTATCACCAATACTTCAATAAAAAAATGGTATTTCTTGAAGGATCCTCTAAAATTGTCAACTATTATAGTAAAAATTTACTAAATTAACATAAAATGTGTGCTTTCTTGACGTACAGCTAAAACCGTCAAGATTGTCCCGTTCCTTGATAGTTTTTCACGAACGTCAAGAAATAAACCGTCACAAAAAACCATTTTTTTTGTAGTGACTCTACACAAAGTAAGGTCTACCAACGTACAGTACATCATCCTATAATGTACATTAAACCTTCCCAATATAATAAAAGGGGAACTTTCACATTCTTTTGAAGCCTTCGTTGTCCTGCACGTACCATTATCTTGCTCTCCTTTTTGTACCCAAATGTCAAAT
Organism: Iris pallida; assembly: GCA_029216955.1. Lineage (NCBI taxonomy): Eukaryota > Viridiplantae > Streptophyta > Magnoliopsida > Asparagales > Iridaceae > Iris > Iris pallida. Next base: position 52,010 of record JANAVB010044704.1, read on the forward strand.
AGAGCATCACTGCCGCCGAAAACCATAGCCATGCAGGCCGACGTAAATCTAATAGCTATATTTCTTAAGTCATAAGTTTAAACTTAAAACAATTAATGCTCAAGACATATATAATTAACTTTAAACTAAATTTAAACAATTATTATTGCCAACAAAGAATCAAACTAAAGGCCTCTAATAAGAAAACATAATATGCTAACCATTTCACCACAAATCTTTTATATTAAGATTGGTCCACATTAGGTACTAATTCTATTTTAGATAGCAATATATTGGTGCCCTTATAATCTTTGGACCTTGAGACGTTGTCCAGTCTGTCCTGGGTCAGGACCGCTCTAATAGTATTTTAAAATTGCCACTGAGCATAAATAAAGTTCAACGAGTTGTGAAGTAATTATACATAATAGTTGGATGGGTTATATATTGAATTCTTTTAATAGGAAAAGAGAGAATGGGCTTTTTAATATGCATAATTTGAAGCCTATTTACATCCATATTTTAGATGATTGGGTTCCCATATATATATATATATATATATATATATATATATATATATATATATATATATATATTGTAACAAAGCAGTGCAATTATATTAAGAAATGTTGTGACTCATATCATAAGTGATATGAGTCGAGATACATGGAGGAATTTCTTTAAAGACAGAAATTACATTTGAATGATTAGAAAAGAGAGTGTTAGAGGCTAATTGATGTGCTGCCTGATTACAAACTCTATTAACATAACTAAAGATGTTTGCAGGTGAGTTTTCTTTAATCTTCCTTGCATCTTCAATGATATGCCGTGCTCGCCAAGGTGGAGGCATGTAAGGGTTGTTGATGGAATCAATCAATACTTTGCAGTCCCCTTCAATAGTAACACAATGAAGATTATGGTTGAAGCTGATTTCCAATGCCAACTGTAATCCCAAAGATTCAGCTTCAATTGGAGATCCTCCAACATCAAATTTGGCAAGAGCAATAATAAAATGTCCCTCAGCATCTCTTAATATAGCAGCTGCAGCCATCTTATTATCAAGGAAGGCACCATCAAAATTGATTTTGAAAGAACCAGAATCAGGATGGCGCCAGTGATCAATTTGATGATGTCTGTGAGTCGAGGGGGGATATGTGACAAAGGAATTGTTAATAGCTTCAAGGTTATTCTTCAGACATAAAGCTTCTGCAGAAATGTAGCTCAGAGAGATTGGTTTATCTTCAAATATTGATTTGTTCCTCGACTTCCATATAAACCACATATGGTAAAGGCTAAGGGCAATCTTCTCACGATCTCCTTCCTTCAATAGATCAGTAACAAAAGTGGATAATGTGATATCAAGTTTGATATCATTAGCAAGCTGAGGATAGTTTTTCCAAGATGGACATGTCTCCTGGCAATGAAAAAGAAGATGGTCAATTGTTTCAATATGTACCTCACATAGTGGACATCTTGCATCGATATGTCTGAGACGAAGATGAATATTTAGTTTTGTTGGTATGGAATTGGTAAGACATCTCCAGGTAAACATGAGAACTCTTGGACATATATAGTTGAGAGACCATAATTTCCTCCACTCCTTGAAGTCAGGTACATAGATGTTGCTTCTATTCAGTAAGGATCTCTCATGAATGAGGCGATAAGCAGATTTGGTTGTCAACATACCATCATTTGTGTGAATCCACTTCAACTGGTCTTGCAGGCAGTTTGGAGATAAATTGATTTTCAGAATTGCACATGCCTCCTCAGGTGGGAATAATAGATAAATAAGATTCATCTTCCAGGAATGAGTTTGAAAATTAATAAGATCACTGATTTGAGTAACCCAATTTCTGGCAAAGTGATAACCAGCCACTTTGAAATTAGTTAATGAAGGAACCCAGGGCTTTGTCCATATATTGACAAGGGATCCATCTCCGATCGACCAAATGATATTGCCAACAAGGAACTCCCTACTTCGTAGGATACTAGACCAAATGCAGGATGATGTAGGAGAAGGGCTAGCTTCCCAGAATGAAGAGGAATGAAGGTATTTGTTCTTGAGAAGAGAGATCCATGTGTCACCAATACCAGTGAGAAATCTCCATGTTAATTTCAGCAATAAAGATTGATTGACTATGGCAGGGTCCCTGATTCCCAATCCTCCTTGGAATTTTGGCTTAGTGAGACTAGACCAATCAGTAAAATGGATTTTCCTTTTGTCAGTAGAGTTCCACCAAAAATTTCTCTGTTGTTTGGAAAGCAATTAGGATGTCTTGGTAGGAATATGATATGAAGACAGATAGTAGGTAGGGATAGATGCAAGAGTAGATTTTATAAGCACAGTCCTTCCTGCATGGGATAAATAACTTCGTTTCCAACCTTGAAGTCTAGAAGCAGTAGCAGTGAGGAGATGACTGAAAGTTGATACTCTGTTTTTAGATTGGATAAGGGAATGGCCAAGGTATTTATCAGTTGAAGACATCAATTTGACACCCAAAAGACTAAGGTAGAGTTGTCTCATGATAGGATATAATTTCTTAGAAAAGTAGATTGATGATTTGTCAAAATTAATGCTTTGTCCTGACCAGTCTTCAAAAGTTTGCAACATGATCTTCACTGTTGTGAGGTTATGAAGTGAACAAGTACCAAAAATAATGAGGTCATCAGCAAAAGCTAAATGGGAATAGGAAATAGATGAGTGAGGGATAGTAATGCTTTTATAGAGAAAATTTCTATCCATGATGGATATAAAGGTTGAAAATATCTCCATACACATGATGAACAAGTAGGGTGATAGTGGGCAGCCTTGTCGAATACCTCTTTTAGGGAAAAAGGAAACAGTGGGTTCACCATTAATCAGAATTGCAAAGGAGGTGGTGGTG
>JANAVB010044705.1:0-45184 GCA_029216955.1 Iris pallida
CAGTTGAACGCTGTATAGGTCATCTAGAACATATAACATCTAAGGCACAATTATATATAAGTGTCATCTCCGTACGTAGGAATATAATTACAACTCAATCACATGAATCTAAGGAAGATAAGCACGAATATGATAGAGATAAAGTTGAAAATAGATATACTGAAATTGATGCAAAGTCACAGCCACAAGTTCTAATTTTAAGACATAGTACAAATTCCAAATAAATACTATAAGTCCAAAGTATCAAACTGGAATGCAATCCAGTCAAAACCTAACTAATCTAAGTCACTATCGGCGGTGCGTCCTCTATGAGCACCGGCTCCACAGGCAAGTCATGGTCGTAGTCTCCATCAATGCCAAACAAATAGAAGGTCGAGCAATCTGCATCTAAATCTCCTGAAAAAAATGTATGGTTATCCTGTCAGGATATGAGCGAAGTACAAATGCCAACAGTAATTCCAAATGAGTTGATAAATGCTATAAGAGAGTTATAATGGAATACAAGATAAAATATCAAGACTGGAAGTAAAATGATACAAGTGAACTGAATATCATGCCATGGTATGAAATACTAGAATGTAGAGCAGTACAGGAACACCTGATGTACAATACAAATATAAACGGTGCCTTGAGATATTAAAGTATTATGTTATTGACTTGGGTCTAGATCGACTGTTTTATTTGACCGGCTATGCACAAGTAGTATAGAGGATCAGGCTGGCCAAAATGGAAAGCTATTCACAAGTAGTATTAGATCAGGCTACACCCTTCATGTGGTGAGGGTGGAGCTATGTAAAAGTATTCAACGGGAGGGGGATTGATCACATAACCTCTAATAACTCTCTATTCCTGAATAGTATAATGGATCCAACCATGACACGTCATGACACGGATTCAAATAGCAGGGGGCCTGCCCACTCCCAAATCGGTGTCTATACAAGTACAAAAAATAAGATCGAACAATGTACCCATATACCAGGTAAACTAGGAATAACATCTCATGACGGTATCCAATGTATACTAGTCCGTGTGTCCTCGTATCGAGAATCAAGTAAAACACTACAACTGAATCAGATATAGTAGATATCAAAGCAATAAAAACTATCAGAAAATGTACTCGCCTATTGTCCTGAGCTATTAATATGAAGCGAGGCTCAAAGTGGAGTCACAGACCTAGAGATGAGATATACATGTGTTAAATAGGGTTTAACAGTGATAGACATGGTTTTCTAGTGTGTGATATACAATCTAGGTCAAACTAGGTCAAGTATTGACTCACAGTTGACTTTTAGTCAACTGGTCAACTCTGGTCAACTCCTAGTCCAATCTAGGTCAGATGTTGAGTCGACATTGACTTCTAGTCAACATTGGTCAACCATGGTAAAATCTAGGTCCAGTATCATATACCAAGTTATTCCTACTTAGATATCCTAGTCTAGGTATCCACATACCCAATATTACCTTATACTACCTTAGGCTATAGGTAATCATACACCTAGATTCTAGATATTAACATATCCTAAACTATAGATAGCCAAATCCTTAGGCTAACAGCTAAACTACTATACCTTAGCTAATATAGACAATATCCTATACTATATGTATATATAAGCTCTCTACACTTAGCTAATAGGTAAACCCTCTATTACCTTAGGCTAAGCCAAACTACCACCTTAGCTAATATTGTTAGTTATGCATACCTTAGTTAATATAGACAATATCCTATACTATATGTATATGGATAACCTCTCTACACTTAGCTAATAGGTAAGCCCTCTATTACCTTAGACTAAGCCAAACTACCACCTTAGCTAATATAGTTAGTTATCTATACCTTAGTTAAAAGGTAATACCCCAAATCAAAACATATAGGTATATCCTATCTAACATCTACTCTCTAATATACTAACTAATCCCTCATTACATCCTAAATGAATAACACTAGCTAAAACATGTTACTAACCTCTAATACAACTAACTTAGGATACATGGTATCTTATCCACAATCACTAACTCCTAATCTAACTAACCAATACCCCAAATCCTCTTGATACATACTGACATCTAAACACTATCCTATAGCTAACTCTAACATGAACTAACAACCATTCTAAACATGAACTAACATCTAGCCCGCAATAAACAAAGTGCTCATAAATATTAACTGCTCATTCACAACAACTAAATCAACTTTAAAAAATATAGAGTTTTACATTTAAAGAAGAATGTAAGCTTTTACATTTATAGAAAACTACCACGCAACTAACAAGTCTTCTATGGTTTAGCCTTCGAGTCTCTATCTCCCCCTCGTATGGTCCATAGCGCAAGAGTAGGCACGTCAACCTCACCTATAACAACGATCCAGTCAGGAAAGGAGCAGAGTACAACTATATTGCATTTAATGTTGTTAGCATAAAATAAGTTAGAACAATGAGAAATAATAATGGTAAAGAGCATATAAAGAACTAATAAGAGATGAACTAGCAGGATATGAACTAGCAAGAAATAAACTAGTAAGATATAATCTAGCAGGACAGGAACTAGATAAAGGAACAATGGAAACAATTATGTGCGTGTGAAATACCTTTTAATACGTGAACGGCTGGACTAATACGGCACATCATACGATGGCTATCCACAATAATAGGGTACGACTAACTCATACGTGGGTGTATGACTTAGCTATCCACAATCAAAATAGTTGGGTTTGTTCATGTACTTACTGAGTATTTCCCTTCTCGACTCTCTAACAATCAATAACGGTCAATGATACACTAAGAAGGATATGATAACTACAGTGTCACAATCGTGTCTCAATGGAATATCAAGCAATGACTCAACGTGATATCAAACAGAAACTATAGAGTAAACGTTATAGTGAACTAAAACATAAATACAATACTGTACTTGCCTGAATCCTTGCACAAACCGTAGTCACAAGTAAAGGATGAGGGGAATGCCGATCTAGAAGCTGCCAACCTATAACACATATCGCACCATGAACCGTGCACGAAAACCATAAATCAATTCTAATGTTATAGTTCTAAATTCATGGAATAGTGGCTAGTTGGGTTACTAATCTAATAATAATTAATTCTAGAATAATTCACTTAGAAACCTAATTTAACCTAATAATAATCTGAATATAATCTAAACATGCAAGTTTGGCCATCAAAAGTCATGTTTCCAATTTTGAAAACTATGTCACGCAAATTAAGGCATACCGTTGACTACCTAGTCAAACACTGTGAACTCTAGATTTTGAAAGTTCACCTTGGTAGATTGCAGCGCCACAAGTACGCTGGAATCAACCGTGCCACAAATCATGTTTTGGTCAAAAGATATCGCCGTTATGGCTAATTGTGACCAAAACGGTGATCAACCGATCAATTCTGAATTCAACAGAATAACTAAAATATTAGATGAATGAACTAATTTCAGAAAAAATTATATGTCATAGAGCTCTGTGTAAGCTTTCTGAAACTTCAAACGGTTCGTGATTTTGATTTCTGGTTCTCCCGGAATCTCGGAAACACCGAAATGTGTCAAATTTCGGACAACTAGCACTCTACGAATTTTCAGAAATTTAGGTTCAGAAATTACAAAAATAAATTACATATTCAGAAGTTATACCTCAATACTCTTCCAACAAAAAAAAGGCGCACAAAAAGCACGTCGGGGTTGGCGGAAATCGCTTCGGGAAGTCGGAAACCCTAGATGAGTTCTCCACAAAAGGCTGCTGAAATTTAATTAGGGTGGGCGAATATAATAATATATAGGAGAGCGAGAGGCGGTACTATAGCAGTTGGGGCCGACAGGTGGGCCTCCCCGGGTGGATTTCTGGGTAATTATTTATTTAATTCAGAAAATTATTTAAAAATTATTTTAAGTCCAAATAAATCAATATAAATTGCAGAAAAATCCAGAAAAATTCTAGAAAATTCTAGAAAATATTTCTAAGTGTCTAGAATATAAATAAAATATTTTAACACAAAATATCATAGTGTGACCTCGCAGTAAATTCCAAAAACCTATAAAATAAATTCTATATGTTTTAATTATATAAAAATTCCCAAAAATTCTAAAAAAATCCAAAAAAATTCTATAATATTCTAGAAAATATTTTTAGTCATTTAGAGCCCAAATAAAAATATTTGGTCCAGAAATACCCCCGTATGACCTTACGGTAAATCCTGAAAGTCCTTAAAATAATAAAACCTTAAATATTAAATACCTAAAAATATCCAAAAATTGTAGAAAATATAAAATAGCTAAATAATACATATATAAGCTATCTAGAGGTTATATGACCTTAATATGGTCATAGCCCACCTACAAGCTTTGACATGACTCACAATGACCATAAAATTAATCATAAACAAATAAATTAAAAAAATTTAAAAATTTGGAAAGTGGGCTTACAAATCTACCCAACTTAGAAAAATTTCGTCCTCGAAATTTCAAAAGATAAAAATAGGCACAACCAACAATATCATCAAAATATGACATGACCAATCGATATGAATAAGCACGACAAAGAATATAATCAAGAAAATAATGTGATGAATGATCGAAATTGATCAGGCATATCGAATCAAAATCTGAATACGTTTTAGAAATATAGTGGAAGGAAATCAAAATAGGTTTAAAAGATGACAATTCAAAATAGAAAAATATGAGAGAAATAAGGAACTACTAGTTGTAGAGAAGGTGGTAACAAGAAATAAGACATCAAATAAATTTGAAAGAAAAAAAGAAAAAAATTTAATAGTCGTATGCCAATAAAAGATATAGTCACTATGATATTCGAAAATCATAAGTATATCCGAAGTCATTTAACCGAGAATCCATGCCTCGCCAGTGTACATCTGGCTGCCGTGAACCCTTGGTTTTGTGACTCAAGTATAATATGTTATCGAACACTTTATCAACTCTATCCACTACAACAAATATGGCCTACAATAGCATGCGCAGAACGCTATAGAAAGCCTTCTATAGCAGATTCTGTCTGCTATGATCGCCTACGCTACCAGTGAACGCTATAACATTATAGCGTTCATGAATGCTGTAGAAGGTTTATAGCGTTCGTGTATGCTGTTGATGGTTTATAGCGTTTATGAATGCTGTAAATACTTTATAGCATTCTAGAATGCTGTAGATGGTTTATAGCGTTCGTGAGTGCTGTGGATTATTTATAGCGTTTATGAATGCTGTGGATTATTTATAGCGTTTGATGTGATTTATTATAGCGTTCGTCATATGCTATCGTGATAGCGGCCATTTAGATGTTTTGAGTGCTATAAATCTGCTACAGAATTTCATATTTCTATCTCTACAGAATTTCATATTTCATAACCTCTTTTGTATCACATACAAATAACCATAGAAATTCATGCTAAATCGTAAGTTTGATTTCAACAATTTCAATCGCAACTTCCATCTCGATCAATCAAGATATAGGAAAGGTTTGCCAAAATATGAACATGTTTCTTTAAAACATTCAAGATGTACAAAAAGTAGTTGTCATTAAAACATTCAAGATGTCCAAAAGTAGTACGCCAAAATAAACCACTCCATTTACAAAATATCTGTAATCCAAAATAAACCATTCCATTTACAAATATCTGTAGGCCAAAAAACAGCTCCATCGCCTCTTTCCTTCTAGCTATCCACAACCATCAAAAATTTATACGTCAACCTACACAAAATTGAGAAGAAACACATTATTATATAAAAAATAAGATAGAAACATTTGAAACCATGAAATGAACTAAGAGTATTACCAAACAGCTTTTACTGCTACTTCTCAAAGAATACGCAAAAACAGTCCTGATAAGCAGATGATGTCAAAACCTGGATAATAGTCCTGAACTAAGAGTTTTATTCTTTTATTTTTCAGCATGAGTTTTACATGGCTGGACACCACCATATAGTATACAAGTTCTTTTCAGAAACAATTTCCACCACAAAGAAACTATACCTTATTGTCCATGCATTAGTAAGATGTAAACTCCACAGGGAGATGACTATGGAGTGAAGAACTCAAAAATCTTGAGTTTTAGGTGGATATCGAGACTGCCAATTCCGGTTACTCTTTTTCTAACAGTGAGGCTTCTATTTGCATTGGTAGAAAGAAGTTATACAAAATACTTTGAATCAGAAACATCTCCCCATGACCTTAAAATATTCTCAAACAAGTCTATAAGAGAAAAAAGAGTGCTAGTTATTCTAATTTATATATCCAGCAGTAATTAAAATTACCTCCCATACCAATTCTTAAGCTGAGATGTTGTAGAAGTTAGTTCTGAGATGTTGCAGTGTATTCAAATAAGACGATTAGACGGAGCAGATTGGAAAAGAACTCGGAGTCTGCTTGTTAGCTGGTAGATTAAGGTCCACTGCATAGCCATTTCAGAGTCCTTCATTTGTCTAACTACAGAAGCCTGCAAATGTATAACGCAGTGGAAATGTCATAAACAGCGAAAAATCAGGAAAGAGACAGGTCAACTCATCTATGCAGATATTTTTTGGGAAACTATTATGAGTTGGACTTCCATAATATTATATACATTTTATGAAGTACTCTCACTCTTTCTTTCGCAGCTTATATACTCAACATGATGAAAACTATCGATTTCCTCCCTAGAAAAGGTAGCAGATAGACAATAGATAAACACAGTATAAAAGAAAACATATGTGATGAGGAAACCTGAAGGCGTTTCCCAAGCTGGACTTCAACTTCAGTACCGAAAGAAATATTGTTGGCCAAGGATTTAAGGGGGTCAATAGAGGGATCAACAGAGAGCAAACTTGGGATTTGAGGAGCATACACTAGCCTCCATCGTGCCTGTCCAAATTCTCCCTTCCCTTATATTCTCGGCATCAAGGTCTCAAGGGTTGCAGTTGCCAATTTCTTGAAAGCAAGCTGGCCTTCACCTTCCAGTAGGGACTCAGCTAATTGACTCTCAAAGACCCTAGCAGCCTGCGTTAAATTGTAAGCACCAAGTACTTGGGTTAAGGATAAACATCAATAATATTGTTTACAAATTGTTATGATTATATAGATCCAAGTAGTTCTTCGTATGCCTGAAAGAGAGGTGTTTACAGTTAACTCATTTTACTCGGCTAATACAAGCACCAATCGATGGCATCAATGTAAATGGTATATGCAGCTAGTATTCCATATATTGGCTGTAATGGCCAATTTAGTGGCTGATATACAATTTGAGAAATAAACACTATGATATGCAAGAACACTATGAGACGACATCTTACGGAAGAAATCAGCTGACATCTCCTATAATATGTTTGCCAGTATTAACTATTAACTATACCACCATAAGATCAACTATTAAATAATCTAGTTTGACATGCTTTTTCCATTTGTCAATCACGTGATGAAGTTACAAGGGTTTGATTGATTATTGTTTAACTTCAGAGTGCCTAATGTGGAGCCTGATATCCCCTAGCTTGTCATGGCCACACTTGCTTACTATGTGGCCGCACAGCATTATCCAGAGCATTCATTTGCAGGTAGAGAAGGGAAGCAACAAAAATTACCTACATGAGATGTATATTCGGGAATTCTCTACTATTGTGTGCTTTAGATGCAGATTAGTAATATAAAAATGCAATAAGAATCCATACAAGTATACCAGACCATAAAAATAGCTGATTGGTATCACCTCACTAGGTGATAGAACATCTTGATCCACAGAACGTGTTGAGGTTACAACCAAATTGTCTTGCCACGTACTGGCCCGACTCTGGATCCTGAACTGCCATTCCGAACCCACAAGCGCTAAATCTAGGATCGGGTCTAAGCCAAGGTCAGTCTCAAATTTTGCAACATTTAGATGCTCACGTTTAAGTCTAAGCTGCAAGTCAAAAACCAGTGTTGATAACAAATCAAAAGAATTCCCATGAGAAGAACGAGTATAAATATCAAACAAATAATAGTTTTCGTTCAAGAAAACAATTCTCACCTGGGTAGCAACTAATTAACATCACCATTTTCAAAAGTCAGGATTCCTTCGGTTTAATCCACTTTGGATGAGCCCTACCATTAAGCTCAAGTTCACCACTAACAGCAAAGTTAAGGATTAAAGGATACACTATTCTCAATTTGGTCCAAGTAATAGCTTAAGATCAGAGAGCTGAACATCAATTCCTGGTTGTTTAGCATTCACTTGCTCCAATTCTTTTCAACTTCAGATTGTGTACCTAAAAATAAATGACAAGACTCCCCTATAATTATCAGCTAAAACAATAAGTAATTAAACAAACATTTTAAATGAGTAATTATGCAATCACACCAAATATATTTTGCAGCTATGGAACCATCGATAACTACATACTTGAGGAAACATCTAAATTTTAACATTCAGCAAAAGCATAAAGTATTGAAGTGTTTATGGCACAAATGACTGAACATCAACAGGTTTCCAACTGTGATCATTTGAGACATTACATTTATATTGCCAGTAGGTAGCTCAATGTAGAGGTTACACATAACTTTGAGAAAAGGAGTTCTTATAGTACAGGTAGCTTCAGACAGAAGACGAAGGTTCCAAAATCGACTAGAGAACATTTACCAAAAGTTCTGCTCTGGAAGCCATTGAAATAACTGAAGAACAGTGTACCATAATGCAATAACTTGCTTTTAAATTACTATGTGGTTTAATAGATTAGAGTTGATCATGCTTGCAGAAGATATGAACTTAAGAACGGAAAAAATAAATGGACATTTTTCTCTGTATATGTATATTATATACATATTTTAATAAAGATATACTATTGATGGAACTGTAGTAACATTAATAGAGCTTAGGTACCAAGTTTGTCCTTCATACTCTATTCTTACAATTTTTCATTTATTAGAACACCCAATAAAAGAAAAAAAAAACCCACTAAGATACGTATAATTTAAATGATGCTCACTGCAATTCATTATCAACAAAATGTTTAAAAAGCAAGCATTCATCAAACTCTGAAGTTTGGTTTGAAACCTCCAAGTAAAATGAACTTTGCATTACTATTCGAAGCATATTGACTTTCTTAGCCAGCTTCCAGATATCGAGGATCAAAAGATTCAGCATAAACTTATTCAGTATTCGAGTAAATTATAAATACTAGTCAATCACATTGTACCATGAGTGCTTGTCTAGAGCCATGCCTCATCGCCCAGATATATCCGTGTTTATCTAGCCGCCGGTCATGTAACAATCCATTTATCGTCTTAACGACAAAGATAATAGTCAAAGCCCTATTATTGAGCCACACAGAGAAGAATATGCCACCCTAGTATATTTTTCCCAAAGGATTACATAGCACATGCAACACAATCTCAGAAATTTAAGCTAAAAGACAATGATGATAATTTAAATGACTGAAAGCATTCAAACTGTAAGCAGGTTAAATGTAATCTACGGCTTTAGAAAACATGCAATCCCTGATTGTTTACATTTGCAGAATCATCAATCACCTAGTCAAAAGTATTATAGAACCCAACAACTGTTTCCAGTTTGACGAATACAAAAAGGACATCTGTGAATGGTGCTGCTTCGTCAAATGGGTGAGAATGTGAAACCCATGAGGAAAAACAAGGCTTTAGAAGTAGAAACTTACTTGCATTCATGAGAAGCTCCGACGACCATAAGTGGTTTCGGTAACAAATATTTTCCAGCCATTGCTCGCTGCAGAAGAACGCACTAGCGACCTATATATACAACATATAATCTGAGCCGATGTAAAAAATAACAAGATTAAACACAAAAATTACATATCAAAAAAATGGATCATCACCTTAGTGAACCGAGTCTTGGAACTAGGGTTTAGTCATTCCTTCTTGGGAAAGGATCCACACTATGAAAGAAATAACAAAAAAATCAATTCAAAACCCTAATCCTGATGAAATTAAAAACCCTAAGGAATTTGGGAACTCACAAATTCTTCTAACTGCCCTTCTTTCCCTTCAAAATCATGAAAACAAAGATCAATCCTTCCTGTAGATGAATTACGAGACTTAACAAATATTTCCATCAAATAACCCATAAATAAGAGAAAAAGACAGGAAGAGAGAGAGGGCTGCACCAGCATCCTTGTGGAGGAAGAGAGGGCTTCACCGGCATCCTTGTGAAGGAGAGAGAGGGCTTTACTGACCCGAAAGAGGCAGGGGGAGAGAGCGAGGGCTTCACCGATGCCCTATGGAGAGAGAGAGAGAGAAAGAGAGGGCTTCTCCAGCGCCCTTTGGGAGGAGGGAGAGCTCATGTTGAGACCAACAAAAAAAATGAGCAAAGGCGGAAGGAAACACCTTCTCACCCCTCTGCTTTAGCGTCCAATTTTTGGGTGGGGGGCGGTAAAATGAAAATTTTGGAGGATAGGAGCGGGCTGAAGTAAAGAAGACAGATGTTGTAAATTTATATGCTTTTACGTCAATATGCTATAATTTGTTCTTTTATCATGTAAAAACGTTGCTTCTCCTAAGATTCGAACATGAGATCTGTTTTGACATACAAACATATGAATATTTTATATTCTATAGCATTCAGGAAATGCTATCGATAGATATTTTTATAGAACAGCAAAAAGAACGCTATTGTTGATAACATTCTATAGCGGGGACACCTGAACGCTATAGAAAAACTGCTATTGTAGGCCATATTTGTTGTAGTGACCAAATATTGACATAATAAATCAAAAGATCAATAATACAACTAGGATATTGTTTTAGTAATACTCGACAGCCTACGCATACTTAAAATTATTTCAACTTAGGGGTCATGCCACGCCAGTGCACTGCTGACTGCAGTGAATCCACAGTCTCCATAATTCAAATAAATGGGACAGTGCACATCTGTCTTACCATTGTATGTCACCGAAAATTATTTTAAATATCCATAAGAATTTCAAAGGAACTTCAATAAATTTAAATAAGTCGATCATGAGAAAATATAAGTATTTGTCCTTGAGTAAAAGTATCAGTTTTGAAAACCAAACGATCACAAAATGAACGAAGACGACTTGAATTAATAGATATAATTGAACCAAGATTAGGAATAAAAAATAAACGATCGCAAAATAGTTTTGAAAATAAAACGAGCTTTAGAGAAGGCAAAGATAAAATAGCACAAAAATGATCAAAATTAGGAATTGAATTCTATGAAGTCCTAACTTACCAAATGTATATTCTACCCACCTTGGATCCTACCAACATGTCAAAATAAAATACATATTCTCTTAGAAAAATTCTTCGATTTATCCATACCGCGACTTCAATAAATTATTAGCTAAATCACATGGCCTATTTAACAATCTTAACTATCCAAGGGTCAAATTGAATAAGGGACTCCTAGTCCTATTCATTCTCATAAAATCAAATGAAACCTAATTATGAATGAGCATCCTAGTCGCAGGGTTGCAGTAGTATGACTAACTTAAGTACTACCACAAGTTCGCTATCTTTACGAAAACGGACTTATGGGCCACCATAAAAATTTGTCACGACACGCACCCGTTTTTCGGGATACGAGTGCGTGTCCAAGCCCAGCCTACGCCGCGGTATCGATGATAGTACGCTGTCTAGCCTACAATAAACAAAGTGCTCATAAATACTAACTGCTCATTCACAACAACTAAATCAACTTTACAAAATATAGAAGTTTTATATTGAAGAAGAATGTAAGCTTTTATTTATAGAAAACTACTACGCAACTAACTAGTCTTCTATGGTTTAGCCTTCGAGTCTCTATCTCCCCCTCGTATTGTCCATAGCACAAGAGTAGGCACGTCAACCTCACCTATAACAACGATCCAGTCAGGAAAGGAGCAGAGTACAACCATATTGCATTTAATGTTGTTAGCACAAAATAAGTTAGAACAATGAGAAACAATAATGGTAAAGAGCATATAGAGAACTAGCAAAAGATGAACTAGCAGGATATGAACTAGCAAGATATAAACTAGTAAGATATAATCTAGCAGGACAGGAACTAGATAAAGGAACAATGGAAACAACTATGTGCGTGTGAAATACCTTTTAATACGGGAACGACTGGGCTAATACGGCACATCATACGATGGCTCAATAATAGGGTACGACTAACTCATACGTGGGGTGTATGACTTAGCTATCCACAATCAAAATAGTTGTTTGTTCACGTACTTACTGAGTATTTCCCCTCCCGACTCTCTAACAATCAATAACGGTGAATGATACACTAAGAAGGATATGATAACTACGGTGTCACAATCGTGTCTCAATGGAATATCAAGCAATGACTCAACGGGATATCAAACAAGAAAAGTATAAAGTAAACGTTATAATGAACTAAAACATAAATTCAATACTGTACTTGCCTGAATCCTTGTACAAACCGTAGTCACAGGTAGAGGATGATGGGAATGCCGATCTAGAAGCTGCCAACCTATAATATATATCGCACCATGAACCGTACACGAAACCATAAATCATTCTAATGTTCTAGTTCTAAATTCATGGAATAGTGGCTAGTTGGGTTACTAATCTAATAATAATTAATTCTGGAATAATTCACTTAAAAATCTAATTTAACCTAATAATAATCTGAATATAATCTAAACATGCAAGTTTGGCCATCAAAAGTCATGTTTCCAATTTTGGAAACCATGGCACGCAAATCGAGGTATGCCGTTGACTATCTAGTCAAACGCTATGAACTCTAGATTTTGAAAGTGTACCTTGGTAGATTTCAGCGCCATGAGTACGCTGGAATCAACCGTGCCGCAAATCATGTTTTGGTCAAAAGATATCGCCGTTATGGCTAATCGTGACCAAAACGGTGATCAATCGATCAATTCTGAGTTCAACAGAATAACTAAAATATAGATGAACGAAATAATTTCTGGAAAAATTATATGTCGTAGAGCTCCGTGTTAGCTTTCTGAAACTTCAAACGGTCCATGATTTCGATTTCTGGTTCTCCCGGAATCTCGAAAACACCAAACGTGTCAAATTTCGGACAACTAGCACTACGAATTTTCCAAAAATTTAGGTTCAGAAATTACGAAAAAAATTACATATTCAGAAGCTATACCTCAATACGCTTCCCAAAAAAACGGCACGCAAAATCACTTCGGGGTTGGCGGGATCGCTTTGGGAAGTCGGAAACCCTAGAGGAGTTCTCCCACAAAAGCTGCTGGAATTTAATTAGGGTGGGCGAATATAATAATATATATAGGAGAGAGAGAGGCGGTCACTGTAGCAGTTGGCGCCGACAGGTGGGCCCCCCGGGTGGATTTTGGGTAATTATTTATTTAATTCAGAAAATTATTTAAAAATCATTTTAAGTCCAAATAAATCAAAATAAATTGCAGAAAAATCCAAAAAAATTCTAGAAAATTCTAGAAAATATTTCTAAGTGTCTAGAATAATAAATATTCTAACACAATATACATCGTGTGACCTCGCAGTAAATTCCAAAAACCTATAAAATATAAATTCTATATGTTTTAATTATATAAAAATTCCCAAAAATTCTAAAATAAATCCAGAAAAATTCTAAAATATTATAGAAAATATTTTAGTCATTTAGAGCCCAAATAAAAATATTTGGTCCAGAAATACTCCCGTATGACCTTACGGTAAATCTTGAAAGTCCTTAAAATAATAAAACCTTAAATATTAAATACCTAAAAATATCCAAAAATTATAGAAAAATATAAAATAGCTAAATAATACATATATAAGCTATCTAGAGGTCATATGACCTTAATATGGTCATAGTCCGCCTACAAGATTTGGCATGACTCACAATGACCATAAAATTAATCATAAACAAATAAAATTAAAAAAATTAAAAATTTGGGAAGTAGGCTTACAGATGTGTTCCCACTTCCATTTCGGAATAGGTAAAGGCTGGAGTAATCCCGCTGGTCTCTGGCGCTCCGCCTTGACTTGCTGTCACACAAGGCATCTGGAAACGAATATGGCAACCTCTCGTTTCATCCCATACCACCAAACATACTCCCGCAGATCCTTATACATCTTGGTAGATCCAGGATGAATAGAATACTACGACTGGTGGGCCTCCTGCATAACCTTCTCCCGCAAATCCTTGGACACACACGACTGGTTTCCGTGCCTCAGGGATCGATCATCTGCAATAGTGAAGTCATCGAACAATCCTGCCTCTGCCTGGCCTCTGAGATATCGGAGTCCCTTATCTAGAAACTGGGTCTCCTTGATCTTCTCTATCAGTCCTGACTGAATCTGCATGTGCATCAGCTGCCCTCCAACTCCCGGAAGAATAATCTCGATCCCCAGACTCTCAAGATCCTCCAAAAGATGCCGATCCATAGTGAGAAACATAGCAACAGGAAATCGACTGTGAGCATCTGCTACCACATTCGCCTTTCCAGGGTGGTATTGCAGATTGAGGTTGAAATCCTTCATGAGTTCCAGCCATCTGTGCTGTCTCATATTTAGCTCCTTTTGAGTGAAAACATACTTCAGGCTTTTGTGGTCCGTGAAGATGTCTCTCTCCATACAAGTAGTTCTTCCACAGTTTCAAGGCAAAAATGACTGCTGCAAGCTCCAAGTCATGTGTAGGATAATTCTTCTCATGAGGCCTCAACTGTCTAGAAGCATAAGCAATGACCCTCTTGTTCTGCTCAAGCACACATCCCAAGCCCTTCCCTGATGCATCGATGTAGATGACGAATCCTCCCGATCCAGATGGCAAAGCTAGAACTGGCGCTGTAGTGAGTCTTCTCTTCAATTCTTCAAATGCTGACTGGCAGGCGTTGCTCCAGATGAACTCCTCGTCCTTTCGCGTAAGCTTGGTCATTGGCTCTGCTATCCTGGCAAAATCTTTCACAAATTTCTGGTAGTAACCTGCTAGCCCCAGTAAACTACGAATTTTAGCTACTGACTTGGGAGGTGCCCATGCTTCTACAGCTTCAATATTCTTGAGATCCACAGAAATCCCCTCTCCGGTCACCACATGTCCCAAGAACTCCACTCTATCCAGGAAGAACTCGTACTTTGAGAGCTTTTCGTACAGCTTTTTCTTCTGCAGAATCTCCAACACAATCCGCAGGTGCTCCACGTGCTCCTCCTCGGTCTTCGAATAGATCAAGATGTCGTCAATGAAGACTACGACAAACTTGTCCAGATACTTGTGAAAAACTTTATTCATCAAGTTCATAAATACTACTGCTGGGGCATTGGTGAGTCCGAACGGCATCACCAAGAATTCATACTGGCAGTAACGGGTATTAAAAGCTGTCTTCGAAATATCTTGCTCCCGAACCTTTATCTGATGATATCCCAACCGAAGGTCAATCTTGGAAATGACCTTTGCCCCACTCAGCTGATCAAATAGCTCATCAATCTGCGATAATGGGTATTTATTCTTGATGGTGATATTATTGAGTACACGGTAATCGATACACATCCTCACAGTTCTATCCTTCTTGGGCATAAAGAGTACCGGTGCTCCCTAGGGTGAAGCACTGGACCGAATAAAATCCTTGCCTTCCAACTCATCAATCTGAGCCTTCAACTCTGCAGCTTTCTTTGGGTTGATCTTGTAGCAATATTGGGACTTTGGCGCTGATCCGGGCACTAAGTCGATGTTGAACTCCATATCTCGATCTGGCGGCAATCCTGGCAACTCCTCGAGGAAGACGTCAAGAAACTCTGCAATCAACGGATATGGCAACTCCTGGTCTTCTGCAACTTCTCCGAAGTAGACTCCCTCTGGCCTCTCTGTAATCCGTCTTCTGACCTCGAATGGCAAAACTCCAGTGGGCTGAAAGTAACCTTCCCTTTATGGCAGTCTGTTACAGCAAACTGCTCGCTCATCCAGTCGATGCCGAGGACTACATCGAATCCGGGCAATGGCATCACTAGAAGTCGAGCCCTAAGCTCCCTCCCAGCTATAGTGATAGGGTAATCCACCATCTCACTAACTGGCACTACTCCTCCTCCTGTCATAATCCGACAGTTCCTCCTAGTGGGCTTGGGTATGAAGCCGTGTCTATGTAAAAACTCATATGATACAAAGCTATGTGTGGCTCCAGAATCAAACAATACAATAGCAGAAAATAAATATATGATGATATATGTGATAACATCTGGAGCTGCATCCTCCTCCTCAACTGCGGCCATGATGTAAGCACGTCCCCGCTGTGGTCCTCCCCTCTGCTGCTGCTGATGCTGTGCAAATCTCTGCTGCTGAGGTGGTAGAGCTGGTCCTCCTCTTTGGGGTGCAGCAGACAGTGCTCTGGGTAGTGCAGGTGGTGGTCCTCCAGCTCCTCGGGGTCCTCCTGCTAATCTGGCTGTGGCCTGCTAACAGTCTCTCATCTGATGTGCGTCTGACCCGCAGAATAGATAAAGTCCGAGCCTCTTGCGATAGACCTCCATGTGGTGTCCTGGCCAATGACAGTATGTGCAAGTGACTCCCTGCTGTCTCTGATGCTGAACTGCTAGAACTCTAGCAGGACGATGCTGAACTGCTGCCGGCTGTAGTGGCCTCGTCTGAGTCTGAATCTGTACCCTCTTCGCCGGTGCCTGGTAGCTGCTACTGCCGATGCCCCTATCCCTCTTGGGCCTCGGGTCCATCTCCTTCTCTACAGCCCGAGCAATCTTGAGAATGCTCGAGTAAGTCGTAGCCTAGCTGATCGCCACTGCGTGCCGCAGCTCTTGGTGAGGCCCTTCTTGAACCTCCAAGCCCTCTCCTCTGGCGTGCCGACTAGGTTCTCTGCGAACCTGCTGAGTCGGGTGAAATCGGACGTATACTCTGCCACTGTCATAGTCCCCTGCTGCAAGGCCTTGAACTGTATCCGAAGCTCGTCTCTCTCAATGTCGGGGAAGAACTTCTCCTTGAATAGAGTTTTGAAATTTGTCCAAAGAACCTGGGGCACTGCTAACTGGGGCTCCTCGCGGTACCAGGCTCTGGCAAGGTCGAAAATTCGCATGTTCGCAACCTCCACCTTCAAATCATCAGGGATCCTTGCCATCTTCAGCGTCCGCTCTGCATTTTCTAGCTACTCATCCGCATAAACAATCCCCTCGTGGCCCCAGAAATCCATCGAACAGAGGTTCTGGTAGTCCCTGGTGGTTCCTGGTCTCGGTGTTGCTGGTGCTGGAGGTGCTACCGGTGCTGGTGCTGCCGACTCTCGAGTCCTGAGTGCGTCCACGACTGTCGCTCTGAACTGTGCAGCCTGGTGGTTCCGGGCCTCCATGAACTGCTAGAACATGGCCATCACCTGGGCGCCGTCGAACATCATCGTCGGAGGCAACGGAAGAAAGATAGGAGGCGGTGGCGGAAGCTGCTCTACTGGAGCGTCTGGTGTAGGCTGTCCCGAACTGCCTGCAACTCCGAGCTGATCCGCGATCTTCCTCATGTTGACCATCCTGCAATAGAAAGAAAACTTCGTTTATTGACAAACCTAAAACCTAAAATAAATAATGTTTTTATAATATCAATGCACCTGATATACCTGATATACCCTTATTTCCCGATTTTTCTATGCTGTGATCAAGTTTCCCTAGTGTAATCAAGTCCCCCAATAGTACGCTAAGACCTAGGTACCATTAGGATAGACCTGTATGGGCCACCACTAAAAATATGTCATAACCCTTCCGAATAATCGGACACGAGTCGGACACGCCCAGCATTCGTCGTTAGACACGATGAAGTAAGCTGTACCAATATCTAGGGAAAACTATCACTACAAAAAAGTTGGCTTTTGGGACAACACTTTTAAGAACTCTAGTTTTAAACGTCCTAAAAAATTATTATTTGGGACTGCTATATTTTTTTGTAACAAAAAACGAATTTTGGTGACAGATTGAAAAATGGATCTCTTATTTGGGACTATTAATAATTTTTGTTCCAAATAAATTTTGAGACCGTCTCAAATAATCTCAGCGGGTATGCATATGTTTGAAGTTTGACTTATTATGTCATACTTTAATCTTTATATTCTACTTGAATCATTAAAGCCAAAAGTTTCTAGTATACCTCACTACACCAAAATGGCTAATTAGGAACACTAGGGGCTTGTTTGCAAAATGGATTTGGATTTTGGATTTGGATTTGGAAATCCAAAATTCAAATACAAATCCAAATCATGGTTTCAAAATCCAAATCCAAGTCCAAATCCAACTCCAACCAAAAATAGGATTTGGATTTATGATTAATAACTAAATTATAGTCATGATCAATAATTAAGCTATTAATTAATTATAGTTATTATTAATTATAAAATTAGTAATTAACGATTAATAATTATAATTAATGATTAGTTATTATTAATTATAAAATTAATATTAACAATTAGTTAATTTTTAAATAAATAACGATTAATAAATAACGATTAGAAATTATAATTAACGATTAATAATTTTAATTAACGATTAATAATTAATGATTAGTAATTATAAAATTAATAATTAACGATTAGTTAATTTTTAAATAAATAACGATTAATAATTAACGATTAATAATTAATAGTTAATAATAATATTATAATTAATTTTTAAATAAATAACGATTATTATAATTATAAATTTAATAATTAACGATTAAGAATTAATAATTAACGATAGTTAATTTTTAAATAAATATTAGTTATTTTTAATTAACTATAAATTAAATATTTTAAAATAATAATTATAAATTAATATAATGATGATTAGTAAATTATTAATTAAATTATCATAAAATATGATTCTAGTCGTGATTAAAATATTATTAATTAATATTATAATAAATAGTTATTAACAAATTATTAATTAATATTATAAATACTAATAGATTATTAATTATGATCATAATTGGATATTAATTAAATATTATTAATTAAGATTATGGTTATGATTAATAAAATTATTATAATTATGATTAATAAAGTAATAAATTATTAATTAGGATTATTATAAATTATTAAATAATAAATTATTAATTAGGATTATTAATTAGGATTATTATAAATTACTAAAACATGTCATGATAACGAGATATTTATCATCATTTTTGACACTTTTTAAAAATGTCTTAGATATAAATTCAACGATACTATTGAAATATCATATAATAAAATAGTAAAGACGACATTTTAATAGTGTCATGGCGAAAAATTTTCCCTCCAATTTTTTTTATTTTGGCGCCCAGCACCTCTCATCCCGGTTAAAAGTGTTTTTCCCCTTCCTCCTTTACTACTCACACACAAAGACTATTTTCCCTTCTCTCTCTCTCCTTTTCCTCTTCTTAAAGACGATTATTGGAAACATCGAACGCGATCAACTCAGGCAGCGGCGCCGGAAAATTCGGTAGATCTCCGTCGAACTCATTTGTTGGCCAGCCTGTCCTTCAAAAGCCTCGTCGTGCCGGCCAACGACTCGGTACCAGGGTGGAACCTGTTCGTAGAAAGGTTTGGTTGTATCATAAATTGTTTATACTCTTGTCATGGTAAAACCCTAACAAAAATAAGAGATTGATTTGAGTTTCTATATTGTTAGTTATCATCCCTATTAGCTTTTCAGAAGATAAATTCTTGCTAGTTTTTTGCACAGCAAAACTAATGAGCTCAGTGTGGACGAATTCTTACTATTGATTTCTTATAAGTTCTTGAAAGGTTTGGTTGTATCATAAATAGTAGATGATTTGGATTAAAAAGTAGGATTTTGGGGTGTTTCGATTCAGAAATTGGGTGATTTTTTAGGATTTTGTTTAATTTGCGGCTTGATCCATTCGGGAAATTCGATCGTTGGCACTTGCGCATTCAATTTTGGGATGTGTTGATGGATTTGTTCTTTTTTCGGAATATTTTTGGAGAGGAGCCCAGACACTGAAGGAGAATTTGGTTCAGCAAGTTCTTCCTCCATGTCTTGCTCTTTCTCCCAATTTAACCCTAGAAAACTCTGCTACGATTCTGAATCGAGCAGGCTTCAACTGAGTTTGTGCCCAATTTGGACAGCGAGTCCTTCGGAAACTTCGTTTTCGATCATCAAGTCAACGGGGTGAGTCCAGCCCTTGACTGCGATCCTAGAGCCATGCTCACCAACCTCTCGTTCCTGGAGCAAAAAGATCCACCAGGTTCAGGAGATCGTCTAGTCGATTGTTGCACGCGAGGGTCAGCTCTCGGCCCGCCCCAACGAGCTGGCTGCCCAGCAGCAGCTCATGACGGCCGACCTGACGTGCATCATAATTCAGTTGATCTCGACTACTGGCAGGCTCCTCCGTCTGTCAAGGACACGCTCGTGTCGGCCAATCCATCTGTCGGGCTACAGTTGGGAAGCGTCATCAGTTTTGCTGTTAGTTTGGGCTTGGACACTACTGTGTGTGCTCAAGGTATCAATATGGTTCTCTGATTGTTTTCGTTGCATATATATTTTATCAGGGGTTATGACAACTCTTCTATGTTCTGTCTATTTTCATGTATGCCTATTGTCTGTTAGTGCCAAATAAATGTGTTCATCATGTTACTATATCTAGAATTTTTTGTTCATTTACAAACCATAAATCTTCATTTCCTTTTCCATTAAGTGATGAACTTTGACTCTGATTGCCTTCATTATTTGTTACATCAGTTTAGATAATTGGTATGCTAATGAATGAAATATATTATGAGATGTCCATGTATCTTGGGAAGTTCATGTGCTTCATTGCTATGTAAGAGTTGACTGAATAGCTGGAATGAGTTAGAAGAGTGTGCACCCTGACTTTTTTAAGTAGAAAAATCATATGCTTGCATTGATGGATACATAAATGTTGGTATATATTGGAATTTGCATTTTTTTCCAATTGTCCCCATCTTTGTTACAGACATTTGTTCAAATGTAAGCTCTAATATTATAACACTGCAATATGTTGCAGTTTAAATTATTCTTTTTGATTTTTTTTTGCCAATTCATGTAGAAATGAAGCCGCATGTATATATGATCATGATTCATTTTCTTTTTCTTTCCTCATTTTCTTAGCTTCTTTCTCTCTTAGATGCTCTATCTTAAAAATTTTATCGATTGTCTAAATTTTTTTTATTATAGAACTGCACATGATATGTTTTCTTAAGCTCTTCTATAATCATAAACTGAATTTCATGATGTAATCTACACATCACTAGCATAGAAATTACCTCTTTCTTACATAAATCTTGTAAAGTGCCATAAGTAATTTATTATTTAAATATTCATTTGATTAACTCAATACAACTTGTGTCCATCATGTCCTTATTGTGATTTAGTGACTGGGCCACGTTCAAGGACTTCTAATGTTTACTTTGGTTTGTAGGGTCTTATCATAAAAGAAAGAATATTGATCCAATAGCTGCTCCTTATGCTAGAGCTCAAGGAGAGGTTGAAGGACTTGGTGAGGGTGCAACTCCTTGATGTGGTAAGTCGTTCATGAACGCTGTGACTTTTCAGCTGTGATTTTTCATTATGTAGTTAAGTTTTAATTAGTTTTGGTGTAAAGTATCTTTACTTTTACAGCTATGATTTTTCAACTTGATATCTACATTTTCTAAATTTCTTACTAGAGAACTCAAAGAGTCTAATGGTCAAATATACGCATCAGGTTAAAAAAATGAAGCCTCGTGTGCTTTTAGGATTGTCTGGAGTTGGCGATGTCTTCAATGAGCAGGTAAGCTGACTCTGTGGTTTGAGCTTAAGCTATTGTACATTCTAAAAAGTTTATTTATAATGTACAACACCAGGGCTTCTTAATATTCTAAAAAGTTTCTTAATATTGACGATTGACTCTCTGGTTTGAGCTTCCGTTATTTTTGTTGCATTCTGCAGGTATACAATAATACCAACTTCTCTGTATCTTGACTATAGGTTTACTCATGTTTTGACTCTTTTGAGTATCAAAGTACATATAAATCCAAGAAACTACTTAGTGATCCAAGTATGAGAGGAAATTTGATTAAACAAATATAATAACATCCAATTACAAGGTAATGACATTTTTGTTATATTAGGATGAATCATACTACTTCAACTTCATAAGGTGCAATATATCACAGGAAAGCTCTTATCCATAACCTAGCAGTGTTGCTATGTTTATGCTAAATGGATATTATCATAAATTTAGTATATAACTCATATTTACATCCATTCATGATCCATTTTAACTATGAAATTAGCTTATGATTGATGTTACCACTCAATGGGGCTTATGAGGTTGTGCCAAATTTCTCCACAAGACTTGACAAAAAGATTTACTTGCAAATATTTGACATGTGACCTTCTTCAAGTCAGAATGCCCTAAAATGCTCTCCATTACTTTTTCTTGATGTAATGTGTCGGCAGCACCTGCAATTTAAGAGGGAATGATAAGGAGTTCACTTGAAATAGTTTGCGTGTTCATGTTTGATACAAATAACTTCTAAATGCAAAGAGTCAAACTAGTTCAACTCCAAGAATTACATATAGAGCAGAGGACATAAAGACTTAGCACAATATTAATGGTTGTATGATAGATATATATTTATCCTCATTTAGTTCTTCTAAAACATTTGTGATCATATTCATTTTCCAACTAGTTTATTTGTGATATTGGCTTATGGTTGACATGTCCAATTCCAGTGGCTTGAGAGCTTGAATTAATTTCAATATGGACCTAAACTGCCCCTAAATTTTAGAAGGACTTGTTCAGTAGGAGGCAAATAAATAATTTGCAGCTCTATCTACCGAATTTATAATAATTTCATGAAATTAGTAAAAGAAAAAATGAAGGCATAAATAAACAACTATACACAATAATGATGATCAATAGGGTAAAGTTTCTTAAAATTGACCGGTTGACTCACTGGTTTGAGCTTCAGCTATTTTGTTGCATTCTGCAGGTATACAATGATACCAGCTTCTCTGTATCTTGGCTACAGTTTTTCTCATGTTTTGATTATCAAAGTTCATGGAAATCCAAGAAACTACATGGTGACAAATGTGAGGAAATTTGATCAAACAAATAATGTGTCCTACATGAAGACCGGCAAAACTTGCTTGCTTTCCATGCTTAGCTATTGTCATACTAACTAGCAGGTCACTACATCCTTTAACATTAATTTTTTTTATATTATTAAATTATTAAATTGAAAGTAATTTTGTCTTCTTTTTTCTCTCTATTTCTGTGTTGACAGAATGGATGGAATTTGGTCTTGCACGTCTATATGGGCCACATTTGATTAACTCCAACAAAAGGGGACTAATACTTGAGGTTTATTTCTTGTGGTATTCTTTTATTTTCTTTCTTTTGTGAGTCTTATAAGTTTATACAAAGGGATAATGCCTAAAAAAGGGCCATGCCATGGAAGTGTAATTATTAATGAATACAAAGATCGCTAATTTAGTTAGACACGAATATGTTATGGTACGAGCACTGTTGGTGGTATCAATGATGGAACTATTACAATTATTCTTCCTTCTAAGTATAGGAAAATGCAATTCCATTTTTTTCTTTGAATTCCATCATTCCATGAGTTGACCATAATTTATGAGATTCCAATTAGTAACAACCAAAGTAAATAAGAATATAGTCTATATGCACAAAGGAAATGAAAATTCGATCCACAAAGCACACTACAAATGTAAACGGCTCAGGATACAGTTACATGAATGATAAGGATACGGGATATGAACATTTTGAAATAGGTACAAAGTTAGTTTTACATATGTTTCAGGAATATGGATACATACATGGGTACAAACACGATACGAATACAAACACCATTTTATGGTCTCCGGGCAACATAGATGATAACATTGCGTATATACTTCATCTCCTGGCTAGGTTGATATCAATCAAATGGCTATATTAACATGCATCTTTATTATCATCATCAACATAGATGATAACATTGCGTATATACCTTATATTTCATTATTTTTCACTCTTTCATATTATATGTTGAAAAGGTCAATATTCTGATACGTTTCAGTCTTTTCATATTCGTACTCATTGTAATTTTTTGCTTGTAATGCACATGCTTAATTATCTAAGATGATTCCATGTTTAAACTCACACATATTCCAATAATATGCATAACTAAGTAATTCAGATCATTTTTATGTTGTTGCTCCTTCCAATCTATTTTCTCCATATTATTAGTCTGGAAGTACATCCAATCAAGTTGTCATGTTAATTCATGGTTTTTCATCACAAATGAGGATCTTTTTACATTTAGATAAGTTTTATACTTTCTTAATATCTGACATGTTTATATAGTGTTAGAAAAACGTTATGATAATGTAGTAGAGAAAATGTAAAGAGAACTTCAAAAAGACAAACACATATATTATGTAGGCAAGTTGCGTTCAAGCTTTGTAAGTTGCGACAACTCTTTTCTTAAGTTACTATTTTTTTTTTTGAATTTGGTATGCCAGATAATATACCATTTTATAAGTGTCTCTGTTAATGTATGCTCACTGCCAATTATCTACCTATAATCCACCAACATCATGATGTTCTCTACTTGAAATCTTTGTTGATGCCTGAATAAGATGATTTGTTAACTGGACTTGGGTTTGAGCTCTATTTCCATTTTTCTATTGTAGTAGATAGGTATTTCTTTAAGTTTATATTCATTGAATGTTCGATCTGATATTGCACAAGCATAGCTTATGCAACAAATTTTTTCCTGACATATTGGGAGGTTCGTGTTTTGAACCCTATGCTTCATTCCAAAAACATGGTAACCATGCATAGTATTTCTTCACTCTTCGTTGACAACATAATCCCATAATGGTCGAGATATTTCTCACGGTTTGGATGCGCAGCGAGATAAGAGGTGATGTGAAGAACATGAAGGTTTCTTGTGTAGGCAGGGAATTGATGGGTTATATAGGGAAAAAGGTATTTTACTTCAATACATATTGTAATTTATACTTTACATTCCTATTTTTTGTTAGTGGATTTAGTGTCCTTGCAAGTAATTTATGCACATATTTAATCTGTTTCTATTTTCTTATGACTTATGGTGGCTCTCATTGCAAATATTTTTTCCAGATTCATGAAGAGAGGATGATTCTGTGGCTCACAGGGTTCGATATCGATCAACATGTCTTTGCACCAAACAATGTTTTACTTCATCTGTTGCCCATTTGACCTCAGGCCAGAAAGAGGGTGATGAACTAAGAAGGAATTTGGATGTCATGGAGATGCTGAAGATGAGGTTCCCTAGGGTTCATGGTATCACTGATGTTAAATCACCCTATTATGTAAACTTTTAATAGAAAATATTTAAATCATTTTGGGTTCATTGTAAGTGATGTTGTAGATGGGTTAATTTTGTATGTGATGGTGTGGATTCATGTAATATGTTTGGATTTATTTTGTAAATGATGGTAAATGATACTTAATGATGTAAAGATTTTTAGTTCATTTTGCAATTGAACTTATATATATATTGTCACCCCCACTTTTCGAATTAGGGGTATTTTCGTCATTTTCAAGTTTTATATTTTTTTAGGAATTTTATTTGATTTTTAGGAATTTATTTGGTTTGGTTTGGATTTTATCCAATTCGGACTCAAGTTGGAGACCCGGTAGCCTGGACCCTAGTGGGACCCACATACTAGCTGGGCTTAGCCCACATACCATCCCAATTAGGCTAGAAATCATAAACCCAATTTTCCATGGCTTAATTTGTCATATTAGAGCTTAATTGGTTGATTAGGAACAAACCGAACCAACCCGAAACAAACCGAACCCAAAACTAAGTCTATTGGGTTTGGGCTTATTGGATCCTACCCAAACCCATTCCCCACACCATGGCCGGCCAAGAGAGCAGCCCCCCCCCCCCCCCTTCTTCTTCATTAAGTCACAACATCTCTCTCTCTCTTTCAAAACCATTTTTCTTCCAAGCTCTCTCTCTCCAAGAACCCACTCTAGGTATGATTTTAATTCTTCATTTATTACTCCAATTCATTTAATGTCTTCACAATAGTTAGGGAGGATGAGATTCTCTACCATTTGCCCATAAATTTTGTAGATTTTCTAGAAATTTAGGTTGAGGTTTAATTAGGGGTTAATATATATATATATATATATATATATATATATATATATATATATATATATATATATATATATATATATATATATATATATATATATATATATATATATGGAGGATTATTTATGTGTATATATATTATGTGGTGTGGTGTTGTGTGTGTTGGGAGGGGCATTGACAGGTTCGGCCAAGGGGGGGGGGGGAGGGGTTGAGTGTGTGTGTGTATTTTTGGAGATATATGTGTTTATATACATCTTTTATATATATCTATATATATATATATATATATATATATATATATATATATGTATATATATAGTTATATATATATAGTTATATTATTGTGGTTCATATGTAATGGGATATATATATGTATGTGGTGTGTGTATGTGTCTGTATATATATATAGATATGTATGTGTCAGAATGGGAAGGAGAATGAGGAAGGAGAATAGGAAGGAGAATGGGAAGGAGAATGAGGAAGGAGAATAGGAAGGAGAATGAGAAGGAGAATAGGAGTTTGAGAATGAATCGGAGTTCGGGTAGTCGGATTGACTTGAAACTTGGGTGGCATGTTGGGTACACCCACAAATGTCATATTTGAGCTGATTTTTGGCTCGGTTGACCCAGAGTTGACTTTTTACCCAAAAGTCAACCGTGAGTCAACACTTTGTCTAGATTTTACCAAATCTAAACTAGAGTTGACCAGTTGACCAAAAATCAACTGTTAGTCAACATTTGACTAGTTTGACCTAGAGTTGACCAGAGTTGACCAGTTGACCAAAAGTCAACTGTAGGCCAACTCTTGATCCCGTTTGACTTTCTTCGACTTGTTTTGACCCGTGATGCCTGGTATGACCTAGGATTGACTTGGTTAGGCTTAGATTGACTTGATATAACTTGATTTGACCTAGATTGACTTGACAGGACTTAGAATGACTCAGTGAGACCTAGTTTTGACTTAGAATTTGCATATCATGATTAGATTAGCTTTTCTTCATTATTAAACCATGTTTTGACTTGTAGTATCTCATCTTTAGGTCTGTGATTACTCTGAGCGTCTGTTCACCTTATCAGCTCAGGACCACAGGCGAGTACATTCACTGATAGTTTTCATTGTCTTGATATCTACTATATCCGATTCAGTTGTAGTGTCTTACTTGATTCTCGACACGATAGTTCACAGACTAGTATACGTCGGATCCTGTCATGAGATGTTATTCCCGGATTTTCCTTGGTATATTGGTGTGTAATATCCATGTTTCATGTACTTATATAGACATTGATTTGGGAGTGGGCTGATCACCTGCTTTTGAATCCGTGTCATGACGTGCCATGTCCGGATCCATGTTACTATTCGGGGATGGGAGAATTATTAGGGGTTATGTGATCAAAGCCTCCCTGTCACTATTTTGCTAGCGCCATCCTCACCTCACGTAGGGTGTAGCAGACGCCCCTTGCCGGGTTATCAGGTTGGCCGGCATGCTATCCGTTACGCGGATTGCCGAGCCAAGTGGATAACCCTACCCTGACTCCCTAGCCGATCACATATCGCTCTAATAATTCAAAGCACATTTTACATTTATTGTCGTATCTTATATTCCAGTTCAGTTTTACTTTCTGCACTTTTCACCATACTATGATTTCATTTACTCACATGCTCTACCTGCCTTTATACTGTACCATGATTTGAGACTAAGTCCTGTTTGAAAGAAGGGTTACAATCCCGGTCCTTGTTTGGTTTAAGGGTTGTAACTCGGCTTTCGAATGGTTCCCAAGTCACTTATATCTTTGTCTTGTATTTCATTATACTGTCTCTTATAGTATTTGTCAATTCACATGAAACTGCTGTTGGTGTTTGTACTTGCTCATTTCCTGACAGGATACCGTTATGAAATTTTACAGAGGTTTCTGAGACAGATGGAGACTCAGGCCAGGGCAGTGGCCTGATAGATTGGCCACTAGATTTTATACTCCCTGAGTAGTTAGCACTTGTTAGGCTTGACTGGACTGCGATCCAGCCTTGGATTTTAGAATGTAGTATTATATTATATTCTGTGATGTTATGTTCAGTCTTGGACTTGTGTGGATCTCGAACTTATTTCCTGCTTTCATCTATCATATTTTTTTCATGCTATCTACCCTAGTTTTACATTTGTGATTGAGATTGTATTGCTATGTCACCTCCATTCGGAGTGTATATACTGTACAGGTACCTTTATCTGTTTAGTGTAGTTTTGTAGACAACCTAGACAGTGTTCTACCGCCGATGCTGCGGCGTAGGCTGGACGTAACCACGTACTCGTGCCCCTCTTCAGGGTGCGGGTCGTGACACGTTTTTGTGGTGGCCCACGCAGGTCAGTATCGCAATTAGTACGATCTTGTAATGGTGCTCGACTTAGAGTGCTAATTACGAGCCTGCGATTAGGACATAGGATCTAGGGTATGATAGGAGTTACTCAATCACATATTAGGAAAATTCTGATCTTTTGATTACCATGACAATTATTCTTGCATTTGAATTCAATTGTCCTTCCTTGATTATATCTTATCTTGTGCCATATTGATCTCTTGGGTTCAATTCGTCTTCAGGATGACAGTGACTCGTTCTCAGGCAGCAGGGCCTAGTGCAGTTCCAGAGAGGTCAGATCTGGGAGGCCTTCCACCTCCGACTACAGGAGCAGTAGCCTCAGTCCCTGCCCTTCAGAAAGGAGTAGCAGCGACAGTTCCCGGAGGTCTTCCACCTCCAGCTGAGGGAGCTGCAGTTCAGGGAGCTGCCACATCAGTCCCTGCCCTTCCGGCAGGACAAGCAGCAGCGACGGTTCCAGGAGGTCTTCCACCTCCATCAGCAGGACCGTCCGTGGTCATCCCTGACATTCTTCCACCGCCGCCTCAGTTACCGACAGATATGGGATGATGGCCCTTCTGCAGCAGATGCTGCAGACACAGAGAGCACAGGCAGAGGCACAGTACTGTCAGGCAGAGGTGCTGCGACAGACCATGGAGAACTCCCATCAGCTGGCGATGGCAGCACTTGAGAGGGTTGTACCGAGTACAGTTCAGGATATCCCAGTTCAGCACCAGGGACCAGGCCAGAGGCAGGCTACTCGGTGCGCTTTCTGCAGGAGGCCAGGGCACACTAGAGAGGCTTGTAGGAAGAGGTTAGGCGTCTGCCTATACTGTGGGGCGTCCGATCACCAGCTGAAGGATTGCCACGCTAGTGGAATCCGAAGAGACCGGGACGGAGTACATCGGGCACCAGCACGTGACGAACAGCAGCAGGGTCCGGGCAAGAGACAGGACGTCCAGTGTGCTTTCTGCAAGAAGATGGGGCACACCCGGATGCTTGTAGGATGAAGTTAGGAGTTTGTTTATTCTGTGGAGCTCCAGGCCACCAGATGAAGAACTGTGCTGCCCATGCAGCCAGACAGGCAGGCCAAGACAGAGTGCGGCAGGCTAGAGGAGGCCAGCAGGGGCGAGCTTTCGCCATGACAGTTGAGCCCACTCAGGCAATAATAGCAGAGTGCAGGTTCCAATCTTTCGATCTCATTTTCGCATTTGCTTCCTTAATTATAAACTGTTTGAAATTCGATTCTATCTGTTCATGATCGATTGGATAAAATTGTTCTGTGATGTGATTTTCTTCTGAGATAAGTCGTATGGGCTAGGTCGCCTCGATTATGAGATTTTAGAATCCTCTAGGGTCATGCTAGCAGGCAGAGTGAGGACATATAGTCGGGCTATGGACGTATTTCTGGGTGTGGGAATTTAAGGTTTTCGCTGCCAAGCTAGCGGCAATGCGAAAATTTTAAATACCATAATACTAGAGGTATGTACCGTAGTTGAGGACTCTGTGATTATCGTAGCCTTGCTCACTGGCATGACGGAGATTCTGAGTATCATGATGATTGGACAGACGCATACGATTATCGATCTGCATGATTTTTCTATGTTTATTTGTTTTAATTTTTGAGGATGAAAATTTTAAGGTGGATAGACTTGTAGCACCAGGTTTCTAATTGAGAGTGATTTTAAATTTTATAGTTTAGTCATTTAATTATTGTCCTTTAAATTCATGCTTTGATTTTGGAGATTTTAATCATTTTAATTTTTTTAAGCCATGGTTTGTGAATTTAATGTTTTGCTAGTGAAACCTTAGAGACTGTTTGACCTAGAGCCTAACCATGTGATTAGGATGTTTTCAGTATCATTTTTGGCCCAAGGATTTTGGTCATTGGACATCTTTGATTTATTTTGATATTTTGCATTGGTGATTGTTGATTTGGCTTTGATAGGTGAGATTTTGTGATGGTTCGTGTCCGTGTCGGACACGTAACAGTTTTTATTGTAAGTGTTGTTGTGTCTTAAGAGATTTTTATTTTGCTAAAATTATTTTTCTTTTCTTTTTTTTCTTTGGAAGTATTCGAGAGGATTGTTTTTCTGTGTTTTTCTGTGAATGCTTTGTTTTAATTTCGAGGACGAAATTTTTTTTAAGGTGGATAGATTTGTCACCCCCACTTTTCGAATTAGGGGTATTTTCGTTATTTTCAAGTTTTATAATTTTTTTAGAAATTTTATTTGATTTTATGATTTTTAGGAATTTATTTGGTTTGGTTTGGATTTTATCCAATTCGGACTCAAGTTGGAGACCCGGGTAGCCTGGACCCTAGTGGGACCCCATACTAGCTGGGCTTAGCCCACATACCATCCCAATTAGGCTAGAAATCATAAACCCAATTTTCCATGGCTTAATTTGTCATATTAGAGCTTAATTGGTTGATTAGGAACAAACCGAACCAACCCGAAACAAACCGAACCCAAAACTAAGTCTATTGGGTTTGGGCTTATTGGATCCTACCCAAACCCATTTCCCCACACCATGGCCGGCCAAGAGAGCAGCTCCCCCCCTTTCTTCTTCATTAAGTCACAACATCTCTCTCTCTCTTTCAAAACCATTTTTCTTCCAAGCTCTCTCTCTCTCCAAGAACCCACTCTAGGTATGATTTAATTCTTCATTTATTACTCCAATTCATTTAATGTCTTCACAATAGTTAGGGAGGATGAGATTCTCTACCATTTGCCCATAAATTTTGTAGGATTTTCTAGAAATTTAGGTTGAGGTTTAATTAGGGGTTAATATATATATATATATATATATATATATATATATATATATATATTATATATTATATATATATATATATATGTATGTATATATAATGGAGGATTATTTATGTGTATATATTATGTTGTGGTGTTGTGTTGTGTTGGGAGGGGGCATTGACAGGTTCGGCCAAGGGGGGGGGGGGTGGGTGAGTGTGTGTGTGTGTATTTTTGGAGAATATGTGTTTATACATCATTTTATATATATCTATATATATATATAATATTATATATATATATATATAATATATATATATATAATATAGTTATATATATTTGTGGTTCATATGTAATGGGATATATGTATGTATGTGGTTGTGTGTATGTATCTGTATATATATAGATATGTATGTGTCAGAATGGGAAGGAGAATGAGGAAGGAGAATAGGAAGGAGAATGGGAAGGAGAATGAGGAAGGAGAATAGGAAGGAGAATGGGAAGGATGAGGAAGGAGAATAGGAAGGAGAATGAGAAGGAGAAGAGGAAGGATAGGAAGGAGAATGAGAAGAGATAGGAGTTTGAGAATGAATCGGAGTTCGGGTAGTCGGATTGACTTAAAACTTGGGTGGCATGTTGGGTACACCCCACAATGTCATATTTGAGCCGATTTTTGGCTCGGTTGACCCAGATTTGACTTTTTACCCAAAAGTCAACCGTGAGTCAACACTTTGTCTAGATTTCACCAAATCCAAACTAGAGTTGACCAGTTGACCAAAAATCAACTGTTAGTCAACATTTGACCAGTTTGACCTAGAGTTGACCAGAGTTGACCAGTTGACCAAAAGTCAACTGTAGGCCAACTCTTGATCCCGTTTGACTTTTTTCGACTTGTTTTGACCCGTGATGCCTGGTATGACCTAGGATTGACTTGGTTAGGCTTAGATGACTTGATATAACTTGATTTGACCTAGATTGACTTGACAGGACTTAGAGTGACTCAGTGAGACCTAGTTTTGACTTAGAATTTGCATATCATGATTAGATTAGCTTTTCTTCATTATGAAACCATGTTTTGACTGGTAGTATCTCATCTTTAGGTCTGTGATTACTCTGAGCGTCTGTTCACCTTATCAGCTCAGGACCACAGGCGAGTACATTCACTGATAGTTTTCATTGTCTTGATATCTACTATATCCGATTCAGTTGTAGTGACTTACTTGATTTTCGACACGATAGTTCACGGACTAGTATACGTCGGATCCTGTCATGAGATGTTATTCCCGGATTTTCCTTGGTATATTGGTGTGTGATATCCATGTTTCATGTACTTATATAGACATTGATTTGGGAGTGGGCTGATCACCTGCTTTTGAATCCGTGTCATGACGTGCCATGTCCGGATCCATGTTACTATTCGGGGATGGGGGAATTATTAGGGGTTATGTGATCAAAGCCTCCCTGTCACTATTTTGCTAGCGCCACCCTCACCTCACGTAGGGTGTAGCAGACACCCCTTGCCGGGTTATCCAGGTTGGCCGGCTATCCGTTACGCGGATTGCCGAGCCAAGTGGATAACCCTACCCTGACTCCCTAGCCGATCACATATCGCTCTAATAATTCAAAGCACATTTTACATTTATTGTCGTATCTTATATTCCAGTTCAGTTTTATTTTCTGTACTTTTCACCATACTATGATTTCATTTACTCACATGCTCTACCTGCCTTTATACTGTACCATGATTTGAGACTAAGTCCTGTTTGAAAGAAGGGTTACAATCCCGGTCCTTGTTTGGTTTAAGGGTTGTAACTCGGCTTTCGAATGGTTCCCAAGTCACTTATATCTTTGTCTTATATTTCATTATACTGTCTCTTATAGTATTTGTCAATTCACATGGAACTGCTGTTGGTATTTGTACTTGCTCATTTTCCTGACAGGATACCGTTATGAAATTTTACAAAGGTTTCTGAGACAGATGGAGACTCAGGCCAGGGCAGTGGCCTGATAGATTGGCCACTAGATTTTATACTCCCTGAGTAGTTAGCACTTGTTAGGCTTGACTGGACTGCGATCCAGCCTTGGATTTTAGAATGTAGTATTATATTATTCTGTGATGTTATGTTTAGTCTTGGACTTGTGTGGATCTCGAACTTATTTCCTGCTTTCATCTATCATATTTTCTTTCATGCTATCTACCCTAGTTTTACATTTGTGATTGAGATTGTATTGCTATGTCACCTCCATTCGGAGTGTATATACTGTACAGGTACCTTTATCTGTTTAGTGTAGTTTTGTAGACAACC
Organism: Iris pallida; assembly: GCA_029216955.1. NCBI lineage: Eukaryota > Viridiplantae > Streptophyta > Magnoliopsida > Asparagales > Iridaceae > Iris > Iris pallida. The sequence goes on from JANAVB010044705.1 coordinate 33,410, forward strand.
TAGACAGCGTTCTACCGCCGATGCTGCGGCGTAGGCTGGACGTAACCACGTACTCGTGCCCCTCTTCAGGGTGCGGGTCGTGACATATATAGATGTGTTATGTCTTTTAATTGTATGTTTTATAGGAACATGAAAAAAAATATTCGAAATAATTTTTTCGATTTCTATTACTTTTTGGGATGGATCTATAAATGTCCTAAAAAATAAACTATATCTTTTTGTGACTCTTTTCAATCCATTTCTTAATTTTTTGACGGTTTTTATTCGTCTCAAATACTTATATTTTGGGACAGATTAATAGTTCGTCATAAAAATATAATAATTCAGACTCTTTTGGGACGATTAGTTTTTCGACCCTAAAATCTAATTAGGACGGTTTTTTCCGTCCTAAAACTTTTTGCCACGCCACCCTAATGGGACCGTCCATTCCCGTCCCAAAGGCCGTCCCAAATATTTATTGGGACGGTAATTGCAGTTTTTAAGACAGTTTTTTGTTGTCCCCAAATGTCACTTTTTTGTAGTGTATAAATCCAGATAAGAATTAAAGTAAATGACAACATCTATTATCGAATTCCAGAATCAAAGTACAAGTCTAGAGCTATTACAATTTCCAGCAAATGAAATGTATACTGATGTCTCTAATACAAGTCCAGATAAAACTAAAAAAAGAAATACTAGGCTTCCTCAGCCTCTAAGTCCTGAGCAACATCAACTGGCTCATAGGTGCCTCCAGGCTCCTGCCCGTAATAAGTGTCACAGATAGCCTCCAACTCACCTGTAATATATCTAGTCAGGAGCGGAGCTAAGTATAACCAAGGAAATAAACATGAATATCATGGTATGAAAAAGAATACAGAAAAAATATACAGTACGAGAAATGAGAACAAGACATGAAACCTGAACATGAATACTGAAAAGTAAATACAGGGAACATGAAATGAGTCCTGAACATGAAATACACAATGAACCTGAAGTGTGCAACATATCGAAATACATCCAGACTGTGTGATCGGCTTAGGTAGATTCAGGGAACACGAAATGGTACGGCTTCGGCCCGCGTGTACGATGCGAGGACTAAGCTATTCACATGAATAGTAACTTGGGTTTGATCACACATCTGTATATTTTCTCTTTCAGACACAAGTAAACTCAAGGAAACATGATACAAGACAATCTCGTGATATATCATGTCAACCAGAAGATACAAGAATGAATATACAAGACATGAAGAAATGGACAAGTTCGAGGAGTATACTTGCCTTGCTCAGGGTGATCAAGGGTAGGTAGTAATGCTGGATAAACTCCTATTATGAATTATAATGTTATTAAGTGAACAGTTAACAACTAAAGTTTTATTTAACACAAATAAAAGCCACTAACTATTGCACTTTAGTTAAAGCTTAAATTCATCCTACTCAATATTTCTTAAACATGACTGTTCCTATAGGTTGTCATAAACTATACTCTAGAACATATTGACATACACTAAAATATTTAGTTAAAAGAATCAGGAAATTGACAGCTTTTAAAGTTCAGTCCTGAACTGGACTGATATAAATCAGTCCTGAAGATGACATTGACACAGCTCAGTCTCTACAGGACTGATATAAATCAGCCTGAACATGACATTCCTAATCACACTATAATAAACTTAACCAACTGGTGACTGGTCAAGTTGTTGACAGTTATATTAAGAATGCATGAAGGTTCAGATCAAGGAACTGGTAGTAACAATGTCAGCCATGCCATGATCCCTTATCTCTTACTTGAATTACCCAACCATCTAAAGAAGGAGCTGCACCTACCCTATTGTTCAGCTAGTAGTCATCCCATTTAAACCCTCTGCTACATATTTGGGTCAATCAATAAACCTTTTTTATCACCATTATCTAATAGAAAATTTTCTAATCTAATAACAGTAGAGTCAAATATATCCAGGTTCCATTACCTAGCAATACTCTTTAACATCGTAAATAAGCATTATGCTGTCCTTAGTAACCATGTATCAGTTAATCCTGAGTTCAAAACTGAAACCAGTATCAGACCAAGACTGAAACGAAACCTAGGTATCAAGTTTAATCTGAATTTAAGTATCCAAGTATCAATTGAGACTAAATTCAGATATCTAGAACTGATACATTAAATTTCTTAACTGCAGCAGGGAAACCATATGAGTGACTTCAAAACCAACTAAGGTATCAGTACAGACTCGATGTTCTAATTAATCCTCTTTGACAGGTAACAAATTTCGAATAACCATATATTGCAGATATCAGTAAAACCAAATAATTTACTAAACCATACATCTTAGAATCAGTCTATCCCTCTACAACTTAAGGCAAGGTGACAATATTGATTTGATTTGCAAATGCAATGAAGAGAACAACAGTTCAATAGTTAAGAAAAGCTAAAACAGTGAATTACTCCTCCAGAATTAACCCCTTCTCAGCTACTCTCCTATTCTAACCATAAAATCAGATCACAGCATATATCATTCCTACATAGCCATTACTGGAACACCCAATCTTATAGCTATTCCCCATTGCTTGAATCATATGTACAATCAAAGAAACTAAACTTTTCCACCTGTTCATTTGCAGGACACAAAAATCAACATACAAGTTTAGTTATACTATATACTGAAATTACTTAGGAGTACTACAGATATTTTAGCAACAATTAACGGAGTTCACATCTCAGATATCTTGTGTTCGACTAACTAGCCAACCCTGAAAATGCTTGCATCAATTTCTAATCCAAAATCAATAGTTGAACCAACTACAGAAAACTAAGACTAAAAGAAATGCAACAAGGCTTTAATACCCATCCCCAGTCTGTAACCTCCTAAGTCTTGGCATCATCCTAACATCTTAACAGGACATCGATTTGCCACATCAACACAACTACTTGGATGACTAAACAGGACATGTACACTGTGTAAAACTACACCTCAATTTATCCTGGTTAACACTCGAAGAAACCAAAGTATAAGAATAAAAATTATCATTCCTAACAAAAGAAACAATACCTGGAAAAGGGAATTCGATCTGAACAATGAGTCGATTTAAAGGGAATTGGAGAGGTGTCCACACGCCAGACTAACTCTCAACACTCTGTGAGGCATCCCATCGAGCAAGTACATGACATCAAGAATTAGCCAACTGTTGAAATCAGGAGGAAACTTCTCCAAACTTAGTAAAGTAGCAAGAAATCTCAGATTCTAAGATTACTTACACACAATTGATACCAAATTTCATGATTGAGAACAGCAATCAATCATCTCCATCCTGACCCATTTAAACCAAAACAGAGACTTGAAAATTGAGATCCTCTCTATCTAATTCAGAGTAAAACAAACAACTAAAATAATCCTTACATACTGAAACAACAAGTTGGATTACGATCGAGAATTCGTCGATCTACACAGTTGCCGTTTGCTACTCAAGATCTGCAGTTGAAATACAACCATACTCCAACTAAAGACGAAAGATAGAGAAACAATAATTCGAACAGTCCAAAGTCTTATTGAAGGACTTACCAATCGAACAAAGAGAAATCGATCCCTCGTCGCAGAAATTTGACCGATCACACAACTTCAGATCTAGATTTACATTCTGAATGAAATGGAGGAAAAATCAATGTAGGAATGAAGTTCTTATGAGAGTTTGAATACTCACCAAGTCATGAATACATACAAAAATAGTGAATCCATGGAGAATGTCAAAGAACGGAGATACGCCGGCGCCACCTTCGTTTTCGTCGTCGTCCAGGAGCTTACACCATTTCTGAACAGAGCTTGGAGAAGTTTGGAATTGGGGAAAAGAAATGATGATATGGAATGAAGATTTGGCCATTTAAATAGGCAGCTGGATATTTGAAAAGAGGGAAAATGGAGGGATGGAGAGTTCGTTACAGCGCACATGGCTCTGCTGTCTAAACCGTTGAAGAAGGAGGAGGAGTGGTTCTCCTCAACATAAAGGGAAAATAATGTGTACTAAAATACATGACCATTTACTAGGCTTTAAATGGGCTTATAAGTGGTTACTGATAATCCAGGCAGCCAGCTTAATCAATTTTGAAAGGAGCCCAACTAATGGCTGAGAAAAATGTAATAAGTTAAACAAATATATTTAAGGAAAATGATTTAAAGAGTTTATATAAATTGTTATAAAAATTTTGAGAGGTGGAGTTACATAAACAGTTAGCAGCCTTATCCAGGAAGGAGAGTGGAAGATCCAGGACCATTTGATTGAGGCGGCTCATATGGAAGATATCTGCCAGTGGAGATTGGTAGACAAGCAGTGGAGGATTACTAGACCTGGGTAGACATGGAGAAGGACACCTTCAAGTTCAGTACAACCATGAATCAGATACGGACCGGTCATAAGGAGGTTGATTGGACGGAGATTGTTTGGACCAAAGGGACTGCAGTCGAGATGTCGCTATGTTTATACAAATTAATCAGAAATAGGCTTCCTACTCATGACAGGTTAACCAATTTTGGCATCCCTTGTGAGTTGTGGGGACATGAAGTGTTTTTATGCGGTAAACATGATGAGACAAGGGATCATCTGTTCTTCGCTTGTGACGTCACTTAGGATAATTGATGTGCGTAGAGACTAAAAGTATGGAAAACCCATGGTCAGTATAGAGAACTTGCGGAGGTCTTAAATGATATTAAAGCTCAGAAGGAGAATGGAGCGAGAGGTTTATTGCCGTCTTAGAATAATATTTGGGCGGTAGTATGGCATGTTTGGAGGGAACACAACCGACGTATTTTTGAGGGCCGATCCCTTAGTACTTTTTTTATACAAAGAAATATAGATGCTGACATAGATATCGTAGACCCAAGATAACTCATTTTGTAATCTGGGATAGATCTAAGTTGTAATTATTATTGATCAATCAATAAAATTTACCTTCTTCAAAAAAAAGTGCCAAGGACCTCTAGCTCAAGTGGTTAGAGTGATGCATATTCCCCCAGAGGTTGCAGGTTCGAGCAACGGGGAAAGCACTTTAAATTCTTTGATGCTATAGAATTAAAGTGAAGTGGGTGCAGTGCAGCCTCGAGCGGACGGGATGCGGTCTGGATAGGCATGGTACGGTCGGACAGGGATGTAACCTACGAGTAGATTTTGTAAGCTTACCCTTCGGGCTGTGATTGTAGGCGTTTGAGCCAGAATAAAAATTACTTTCTTCCAAATATATATATTATATATATATATATATATATATATATATATATATCTATATATATATATATATATATATTATATATCTATTATACAAAACACAGGTTTTTGAATCCTAGGGCTGACTGTGCCAAGATAAAGAGTGGTTAGGATTTAATCTTGGTGAATCAACGGTTGTAGGGTTTTATGGGGAATCCAAATAGTGGGGTTTGCACTCATAATGGTTGTGGATGAGCATTATTAGAGTGGAATTTTATGGGGAATGAGCATTATTGAGAGTGGGGATGAGCATTATTGAGAGTGGGGGCCTCATAATTATTATTGTTCGTTTAAAATTGGGGGTCCAAGATTTTAAGGGGGAATACCTTAAATGAACCATGCCCTATGGGCACAGGTTATGACTAGTGTATATAATATATATATAATATATATATATTATATATATATATATATATATATATATATATATGCAAAATATATATATATATATATATATATATATATATTATATAATATATATGCAAAAATATATCTATATATATATTATATATATGCAAATGACCTCTAGCCTAGTGGTTAAGAGATGCATGCGGCCCAAGTGGTCGGGAGTTCGAGCCCCAGTGGAGGCGAGTTCGCCACAAGTACCCATTGGTTCAAAAAAAAAAAAAAAAATTATATATATATATATATATATATATATATATATATTATATATATTATATATATATATTTTGTAAGCTTACCCATCGGACTGTGATTGTAGGCTTTTGAACCAGAATAAAAATTACTTTCTTCCCCATATATATATATATATATATAATATATATAATATTATATATATATTATAATATATATATATATATATAATATGCTATGAGAGCTGGGGGACTGCTACTATTTCTTTTGTGAATAGTAGGCGTCATTTAAGCAGTCCTCGTCAACTATCTTTCATGTGACTATTTGGACGACATTGGCACCCGGCACCCTCATCACTTTACTATTTAGGTTTACAACCATTCGATTCTTGAGAATGAAATCAAATCAAATTTTGATGCCAACAATCAGCTGAGAATATCTTCACATCATCCTTTTTTGAAGTTGTAAAGTCCCCTTCAAAGTTTATGTCGTGCTCTTTTAGTTACATCTTTTATAGATGACACAAGTGGATAAATAACCTGTTAAGAAACAAGTAAATTTAATTAATATTAAGGTTTCTGTCAATACAATAAAGTTATAATAAAGTTGAATATTTATTCTAAAACTCTTTAATATCAAATATTTGTTTTTCTCAAAGGGATTCACACAACAGTATATTTTTTTCTTCTAAAATTCACATAAAAAATACACTAGGTATAAGTATAAATTGTTCTGATACAATAATATTTTTTATCATAATACTAAAAATTAAAGATTATATAGTTATTTTAATAATCATATATCAATTTTTTAATTTTTTTCTAAGAATCGAATATACCAAACCAACCAAATGCACTATATCTTTAGAACCAAAGTTGAAGATGACCAAACATGTATTCATTCTCACATGTTCCAATTATTCCAAGCTAGGATTGATGGATTGAGAAAGCAACCAATCCATTCCTCCAATTACTCCTAAAACAAACAATCAAAAACCTTGGAATCTTCATTTTGAATTTGAGATCCCCCATAAAACTTGGTTTTATAGTGCTTGGGTGGCCCACCAAGCTTTCCTTGTCAATGGTGGGGAGACATTGCTAAAGAAAAAAATTGAGGGTTGGGAGAATGTGACCGTCACTTTGGCCTACAAAATTTCTGCCACATGGCCTCCAGAATCCCTGCTTACCCAACATATGTGCTCTTCAATGAATATGTATGATGATTCTTCCTTTGAGAGAGATCTTTTTGTGTTTGTTAAGTGTACTTCCCACTTAATTACACCAATTGTATGTCTCTGTTAATTAGGTGATTGATATGATACATGACACTTGGACATAAACTAGTGGCCTGTGGGATTAGTGGAGGTGAAGTTTTCAACCACTCCTTGGAATTGTGGGAGGAGTGTTGATCCATTCAACATAAAATGTCAACCTAAAACCAACACTAATTGCCTTGAGATACTTCAATTTATTATAGACATGATTTGAATTCTGGGCCTATCAAATTTGTACAATTAAGTTCTCAAGTTTATCTTCTTTTTGTTTAAGAAAACTCCGTAAATTTTTTTGAGGATGTTTCTAGAATATCATTAAATCGTATAACAAAAAGATAGGTCGATCAACTTTTCAACCGAAGATTTGGTCGTAAAATGTTATTATTTTTGTAGAAATTTTTATGTTCAATAGGGAAGAAAAGAAAAACTAATTGATGTTGCAAGATCTCCAATAAATTCTTCAATTTCTTCCTACAGTTTCTGCAAACCGATAGTCCGATATTTAGAAAAATTCTTGCGAAAAAACTCACGGGACGATCGGAGTTCAATCCTAAAAAAAAATATTTACTAATAAATTAGATAATTACTTTTTACAAACTTCTCCACCAACCTAACTGGATCACCACAACTACTTAGACGATAAAAATATATTATAGACTCCGAAGAACAAGAGACAACAAGAAGAACTACCTGAAATAATATCTCCTTCAAATTAGTCGACAATCTCTCTTCACTTTCCAAAAGTTGCAAGCTTTTCTCTCTCTAGTAGATGTGATGATATTTTTAGAGTTATGAAATACCTATATATCCCATATAACTTGTAACAAATCTGACTGTTGATAGGATCCAACGATGCACATAAAACACCAAATTTGGATTCAGTCCGACCGAACGATATACCGACGATATGTCGTTATGAGCCCTCAAAGAGGTTCCGGAACACAAGCGTGTATCGACGATATGTCGCAGTATACTGTCGGTATGCTTTATCGGCGAATGCGAACGAGTCGTGAACAACATCCAAACAGAAAAAAAAAAAACTACATTGATGGTACACCGGTGGTATACCGGTGTACTGTCGTATCCCGTCAACCTGCTCTACTTTGCTGAAATTCGCTGAAATCTTCACCTCTTTGTCGCCTTCGACTCCTCGAACTTCTTTGACATACGACACATGATGATGCTCGTCGCACTTTGAGATTTTTTCCATATAGATTGGAAATCCCATCGAACTCCAACAAATAGCCAAAGATATCTAAGGAACTTGGAAAACATTTCAGAATCAAAATTGATCTGATTTTATCTTGTCACTCTGTTTGGAAAGAACCTAAACCATTTGGTTGAGAGTCAAAACTAACCAAAGAAAACTAAGATAAACTGATAATGAAACTACATACACATTATATAATGATATATAATTACAATGCAAGTTCTATTGTGGAAAAACCAAAAGAAAAAAAAAATAAAAACAAAACAAAATTAGAGATGGAAACAAATTAGCACAACATTCCTCATTTTCCCTCCTCGCTTGTAGAGGCTCCCACTCCCCCCGCCGCATTTGAATTTGAAAACCGTTGTAGCTGCAGCATCCTTGCATAGCACCCGTCAGGAAAATGGTTCAACAGGTGCGAGTGTGACCCCTGCTCCACCACCTTCCCCTCGTCGATCACCGCGATCGTCTGCGCCCCCCTCACTGTCGCCAGACGGTGGGCCACGACAATGGTTGTCCTCCCGGACGAAGCCCTGCTCAGCGCCTCCTGCACGCACCTCTCCGACTCAGCGTCGAGCGCGCTCGTGGCCTCGTCGAGCAGCAGGATCTGCGCCTTCTTGACGAGCGCCCTCGCGATCGCGATCCTCTGCCTCTGCCCTCCCGACAGCTGCACCCCTCTCTCCCCGACCCACGTCTTGTACCCCTCTGGGAGGCCCGATATGAACTTGTGAGCGTTCGCCTGCGTCGCCGCCTCCACAACCTCCGCCTCCGTGGCCGATTCATGGCCGTAGGCGATGTTCTCGTGGATCGTTGCAGCGAAGAGGCATGGCTCCTGCGGAACGACAGCGATGGCAAGGCGGAGCAGTTTCAAGTTGTACTTGCGGATGTCTTTCCCGTCTACGAGAATGCGGCCCGAGTTTGGCTCGTAGAAGCGCTGGATCAAGGAGATGATGGAGCTCTTGCCGCACCCGCTGGGGCCGACGAGAGCGAGCATTCGCCCAGCACGGGCACGGAGGGTGAGGTCCCTCAAAACCGGAAGGTCGGGTTGAGTTGGGTACGCAAAGTCGACATGCTTGAGCTCAACATCCCCACGAAGGCGTTCGGGACTGGAGCAGCATCCGCATCGTCGGGTTCGATCTCGGTCTTGCGGTCGATGACTTCGAAGACCGATTTCATCGCCCGTCCGCCTTTGATGAAGTCTGGGGCGAGCGTTAGGTCTCTGCAGCGCCATTGGCAGACACCATGAGGACCATGAAGACGCGGATGGTCTTGGAGAAGTCGGAGATTCCGTGCTTGACGAGATAAGAGGCATACCACAGGCCTAGAGCATAGGATGCATACAGAAGGAACTGGGCAATGCCGAAGCCACTGCCGGCAATCTGACCTTTCCAGAAGGATCGACGGAGAGGACTTTCAAGGTTGGCGGCGAAGAGCTGGGTGATTTTGGATTCAGAATTGAAGGCAGCAACTGTGCGGACATTCGATACTGCTTCGCCTGCAATTTGTGTGGCCTTGGCATGAGCAGCTTCCAAGTCGCCGGAGAATCCCTTCATGAACATTTTCTGCAGAACTGTGGCAGCCACGACAATGGGGAAGACTGCAACAAGAACGAGGGCGAGCCGCCACTGCAGAACGAATCCTGCGGTGCACGCGACGAGCATGAGCGCTGAATTCTGCACGATGACAGATATCCGATCACCGATAGCGGACCTCACATTGTGCGCGTCGAGGGAAAGCCTAGCAGCGATCCTGGCACTGGCATTCTCCTCCCTGTCGAACCATGCTATCTCGTTCCGAAGCACTGCCGACAGCATCTTCTCCCGCACCCTCTTCGTCAGGTTCTCGCCTACTACGTCCCAGAACAAGTGCTGCAGCGTGTTGAAGAAGAAGGCGGCCGAAGAAACCCCAATCAAGAGATAGCAGTACTTTCCGATATCCCTTCTCATGTAACTGTAGTCCTGAGAATAGTAGACGCTCATCACCGCACTAAGAACATAGGCGAACATGGCACTGATAGAACCACAGACCATCGACCCGATGGAGCCAATGAGCGCATAGCCCCATTCCGGGGAATTCATCTTGGCGAGACGCCAGAACGAGCTGGCCTGATCACGGAAGGCCAGCTTCTCCATCCGGTGATTCGGGTCCAAGGACAGGCCAAAATCTGACGTGGAGAAGTCCGAGAGACGGCGGGAGTAGGGCGAACGGCCATAGGACGAGTTCCTCGTGATGATGGAGAGCTGATCGAGGGCCGAGCGCTCGAAGGCCGAGCGCTGCTCTTTCGCATTGATCATTGCAGTCTCGTGGGCCTGTTCCTGCAAGCGGATGAGCTTCGCGTACATCCCAGCGTCCCCCTTGGCCATGAGGTCGTCGTGGGTGCCGATCTCCGACACCGAGCCCTGGTGTATGACCGCGACGGTGTCGGCCTTGCGTATGGTGGATAGGCGGTGGGCGATAACAAGGGTGGTCCGGCCGATCATGAACCGGTCCAGGGCTTCCTGGACCAGCTTCTCCGATTCGGAGTCGAGGGCGCTGGTGGCCTCGTCGAGGAGGAGGATCGCCGGGTTCTTCAGCATCGCCCTGGCGATCGCGATCCTCTGCTTCTGCCACCGGACAGCTGCAGGCCTCTCTCCCCTACCTGTAGAAACAAACCACCATAGATTGCTCAATGTGAAAGAGTCTACTAACAAGTAAGTAACTAACTACTAAGCATGTAGTTAACTCAAGTAATTAGTGTTTGACCAAGAAAGAAAATGATCACATTGAAATTTGAGGGTTAGGGTTAGGGTTGCTTTCTCAGAAAGTTTCGCATGGCAATTGCACGGGACTATTAGCTTCATTATTACTACTGCAAAGTGCTCTTCTTTACTTGATTATGCATACCAATGTGTATGAATGCACTAACAGTAATAATGTAACCAATAAAACAATTGACAAGATTTGGTTGACTGTGCTCAAAAGACCAAAAAAAGATGGCCACCACTGATGTCTGCATTGTAGTAAGGGCTTCTTTCACGGAAAATGATATATGGTCCCGATATGTGCCCGCAGGCCACATGTTGTGATTCTATTGGTCTCCATATTTGCTTGAACTTAATCATCAAAAATTAGCTAATGGAACGCTGACACTAGTCCAGGACCGTTCCTCCTCCTCCTTCACATGGCTTGCTAAGTTTTTCTAATGCTAGATATAGAAAACTAACCATGCACAAAATGAAGGATTCAAAAAATGTCTTCTTCTTTGACCAAGTTTAGTATTCACAGGCTACCATACTGCTGACTACTAGTGTGTGTCAGCTTAGTATTAGGAAAGGGCCTCATCAGCAAAAGAATCTATGCACATTGCTTCATTTGGAAGTGGACAAAGCAGCAGTGTAAATCTACAGCTCACATATCAATCAATCAAATCAAGGAAACAAGAGGAATATTTTCCAAACAAGTGTAATGGTGGTGTAGTGGAAGGA